>JAUMJL010001233.1:0-171251 GCA_033558185.1 Dromococcyx pavoninus | reverse complement strand
ACCCCCCCGCCATCTCGCGGCCATTCAGTGCGGCCGTCTCGCGAGTGGCGGGGGGGTGGGCCAATGGCGGGGGGAGGGGCGGGGCGGGACGGACCAATGGGGGCGGGGGGAGGGGGGCGGGGCGGATGGACCCGGCGGCGGGGCCGAGCGCGGCGCCCGGGTGAGGCCGGGGGTGCTGGGGGGCGCCGGGGATGGGGGGCGACCAAGTCTAATGGGTGCCTTCGGGGTGTGGGGCGAGAAGCTGCGAGGCGCCTGGGTCTGAATGATTGTGGGGCTATGGGGTGCTTGGGACTTGGGGGCGAGTGGTTATGGGGTGCTTGGGACTTGGGGATGAGGGGTTGTGGGGTGCCCTGGCCTGCGGGGTGAGGGATTGTGGGGTTTCCGGGGCTGTGGGGCTGCAGGATGCCCAGGCCTCTGGGGCAAGGGGCTGTAGGTATGTGGGATGAGGGATTGTGGGCTGTGGAATACCCGGGCCTGTGATTTTGAGGGCCTAGGGGGCGCGCAGGTCTGTGGGGCTGTGAATTTTAGGGAGGGCGGTGCTGTGGGGTACCTAGGCCTGTGGGGTGCCTGGGGCTGTAGGGCTGAAGGATGCCCAGGTCTCTGGATGAAGGGCTGTGGGTTTTCTGGACCTGTGGGGTGACCAGGCCTGTGAGGCTGTTAGATGCCCAGGGCTGTGGGGTCGAGGGCCTCACAGGTCTGCCCAGATGATGTGGGGTTGAGGGGTACCCTGGCCAGTGCTGTGAGGGCCTATGGGGTGAGGGCCTGTGGGGTTGAGGGATTGTTGGGACTGGGGGTGCCTGAGCCTCTGGGGTGAGGGGCTGTGGGGTACCTAGGTCTGTGGCTTAGAGGGGTTGTGGGGCTGTGGGCTGCCAGGTGATGTGAGATTGAGGGGACCTGGGGTGTCCAGACCTCTGAGGTGAGATGAATGTGGAGCTGAGGGGTGCCCGGGGCTATGGGGCCATGAGTTTTGGGGTGTGCGGTGCTCTGGGCTGCCCTTGTATTTGAGATGAGGGGTTGTGCCCAAGTCTGTGGCTTGCCCCAGCCTGTGGGGCCACGTGTTTTGGGGTGTGCGATACTGTGGTGTGCCCAGCCCAATGGGGTGCGGCACTGCTGCTTGTCAGAGCCTGTGGGGTGTGGATATGGGGGTGCTTGGGGCTGGGAGGGGCGCCTGGAGGTCTGGGACAATGGGGAGCACAGGGTGGTGGGGAATAGGGGGTGCTCAGAGGGCTGGGGGGGGCGGGCACAGTCTTGTAGGACACGGGACGGCCAGTGCTTGTCTGTAGCCCAAAGAGGGCTTCTTCTCCTTCCCATCCCAGCCAGGGGCTGCTGGTTGCGCCAGCAGGCTGTGGTGTCACTGGGGGGTGACAGGTCCACCCTGCACACCAAGTCCTCTGCCAGAGCTGTGTCAATTAGAACATCCATGGTACCCAGTGGCAGAGCCACTCATGCCTGGAAGGCCTCCATGTTCTGTTGTTATTACTTGCTTCTTGTTATCCTCAGGGGAAGCAGGAAATAATTACCACATTGGGTTATTTCTATACTAATTAGCAATGAATGCATTCAGATCAGAATCACTTCCAGGCCACAGAAAGAGCTGAGGCCCAGTTTGTGTTTTGTTTTTAAATCTCAGCCTGCCCATATCTGCCTTCCCTGGCTTTAGAGCTCAGAGACATGAGCTGAGAAGTTATCCATGAGTTCTGGGGCGGAATTTACAGGGAGGCATGGGAGTTTGTTCTGGATTGAGTGAAGGAGTATTTTAGATTAACTGAAGTGTTTACAAGAGTAGAAAGTCATTATTCTCTGGCCACTGTTTCACTGAGTATCCAATTGTAGGATTTTGCTGGCTCTTCCTCCACCAGGAAGGCTGAATTAAACAGCCAAGTTAGAATCATAGAATCATGGAATGGTTTGGGTTGGAAGAGACTTCAAAGCCCATCCAGTTCCATCTCCCCCCGCCAGGGGCAGGGACATCTTCCACTGGATCAGGGGACTCAAGGCCCCATCCAGCCTGGTCTTGAGCACCTCCACGGATGGGGGAGTCACAACTTCCCTGGGCAACCTGTGCCAGGGCCTCCCCACCCTCATTGTGAAGAATTTCTTCCTAATGTCCAATCTAAATCTTCTCCCTTCCAATTTAAAGCTATTCCACTCATCAGATCACTCCAAACCCTTGGAAAAAAACCCTCCCCAGCTTTCCTGGAGCCCCTTTCAATACTGGAAGGCTGCTCTATGGTTCTCCCAGAGCCTTCTCTTCTCCAGGCTGAACAAGCCCAATTCTCTCAGCCTGTTCTCACAGCAGAGGTGCTCCAGGCCTTCGATCATCTCTGCCGCCTCCTCTGGATCCACTCCAACAATTTCATATCCTTCTTATGTTGTGGATTCCAGAAGTTGATACAGGTCTCCAGGTGGGGTCTCGTCAGAGCGGAGGGCAGAATCCCCTCCCTCGACCTGCCAGCCACACTTCTTTGATGCAGGCCAGGGCATGTTGACTGAGATAAACCAAGCCCACTCAGAGCTGTGCTGGTCCATGTTGGGAAACCATTGGGATGTGTGTGTTTAACATCAATAATTCAGCAGGCAGGAGGCCTTTAGATCTCCTGTATGTGAGAAACCAGCAATAACTTCTTACCATCTCCATGGGGGGTTTGCTTGTGCATGGCTTGCAGGCGGTGGTTGAACTCCAGAGACCTGCCAGGGAGATTCAGGGGGTTTGCTGAAAGCTGTCGCTTGAGTTTTGTTTTGTATGCAGAGAAACAGACACATCCTCTGCCCTGGAGAAGTTCTGGTCTGTAAAAGAAAGGAAGACCTCAGTGGAGACTTGGGGCAACTGATCAGGTGAGGATGGGAGCAGGGGGATTTGAGGAAGGGAGATGGAGATCAGCCAAAAAGTCTGACAGATGGGCAGCAGCCTCTGAGGGCACGAGCAGGGTGTGATTGTTTGAAATGTGGAGATGTGGGCGTGAGAGCTGACTCGTTCCTTGATCATCTTCCCTGTTCATTTTACAGATCTTCACACTCCTCAGTCTCTGCCTTTGCTGTGAAAATGACCAAGCTAGGGTTTCTCCGGCTGTCCTATGAGAAACAAGACACCCTGCTCAAGCTCCTCATCTTGTCGATGGCAGCTGTGCTGTGTGAGTCTGTGTCCTGCCACGCCAGCCTTGTGGGTGGCTGCAGGTGCCCTCAAAGGAACACCTGGGGTGCTGTACCAAAATGATCGACAAAGTTTTTGGATAACACTAGGTTTGCTTTAATTACACAACTCGGAGTTGGGCACCACCGCAATGGATAGCAAAGACACAAAGTTGCAAGCTGATTTATAGACTATCCTTATCCGATTACATAAGGTACAAAGCCTTTCAGATTTTCCATGGGGTCTTCAGGTCCTCAGAATTCATCCCTTACCAGGTCCTCTCAATTATTCCTTCTTAACAAACTTCTTTCTTCTTGTTCTACTTCAGTCTATCTCACTTTGCCTCTTTGCCTCTGACCGATTCCATTCTAAGAAAGCCCCTCAGTATTCTATTAATTACTGAAGCCTGGCTTTTAGACAAACCACCTGCTTAAATTAATTGTTCATCTTTTGTCTAACATGTTCCTCTGTTTGATCAGCAGGACTGGGTTTTAAACCAGCCCTGGAAAGGCCTGTACAGGGGACAGAGCTAATCTTCACTCTTGGTAGATCTCAGCAGCAGCTTAGAAAACTTGTAACACTAAATTTCCCTTAACAGGAGCGCCTTTTGCTTCTTCTCTTCTTTTTTAGGTGGTTGCTCCCACTTCTCTTTAACTTGCATCTTAAGTGAAGGCTCTTATTCTTTCTTTCCCTTTTCCTTTGAAAACTGCATCTTCCTTTATCCTCCCAATGACCCGTTTAAGACAGATAATTTTAATTCATCAAAGAAGCACATAAACTCAAGTTAACTGTGGCTCAGCGAGTGCTGTGGATTCACTGTTTTTTTTTCTCTCTTTACAGCTTTCTCCACAAGGCTTTTTTCTGTCTTAAGATTTGAAAGTGTCATCCATGAATTTGACCCGTAAGTCTCTCCCTCTTTCTCCCTCTCCCCGCATGGGGGCCTGCTGGGTTTTTTCCTTCTGGACCGTGCAGAATTCAGGTGGTGTTTATTAATCCACATTGAGAAAAAGGGATTTGGCAGTTTCCCTTACAGCTGAGTTTTCCTCTGCCAGACACAAAATTCACTTCTCAGTTTCCAGGACTCATCCTGCAGCCTGGATATAAGCTGGGGTAATTGCCAGGATGTGGTTCTTCTCCACTTGAGCAGGGCAGAGCAGGAGAGCGAGCTGCTGGTGTCTGCGACCCAGCCTTGTTGCAGATTACATTGGGTGCAAGAGAGAACCTTACCTTTGCAAAAATCCACTAGAAGTGGGAGAGGGGGTGAACCTCTGCAGTTGAGGGAAATCAAACTGGTTCCCTCTGTGTAGGAAATGTTCAGTCAGCCCTTGCAGTGCTGTTGTACCGCTTAGAGATGGGAGAAGGGCATCCAAGCGGGCACACGATTTGCTGCTTAACTGCCTGTTGAGAGCTGCTCCGTTTCCTGAGCGCTCTGTACCGGCGGTGGTTGGAACACAAGGAGCGGTGCACAGCCACTGTCTCCATCCAGCCGTGGAGATGTTTAGTGCTTGTTGCTGTTACAGGTATTTCAACTACCGCACCACGCGCTTTCTGGCAGAGGAGGGCTTCTATAAATTCCACAACTGGTTTGACGACCGAGCCTGGTACCCCTTGGGCAGGATTATCGGTGGGACCATTTATCCAGGTAAGCTGCTGGGCAGCTGAAACACACCTTGTGCATGGGGAAAATTGAGAGGGGGCAATGATGTTCATCAGGGGTATCAAACTCACGGCACGTGGGCTGAATCCAGCCCTCCACTTTGTTTTACCTGGCCCAGCACCTTGTTTCTACCTGGTGGCAGCACCGAGCTCCTGGCCCCTAAGCTCCTGCCAGCGCTGGGCACACGTGCAGTGTGTGATGCGAGATATGCTGCAGGAGAATGGTGGGAGCTGTGAGTTTGATACCCCTGGTGTACGTGGAGCAGAGCCATGAGTGCCAGCTGGGAGAGGAGGGACCCCGGGGGATGACCCTCCTCAAGGTACCCTGGGCAGCAGCTTCTTTGTAGTGAGGCTTTTGGGTGCCCTGCTGTTGATTGCAAGCTAACGATCCCTGGTGTTGCGGGAATTGCAGAGCAAGAACAACCCAATAATGGTGTCATTTCGATCCCATAGGCCTGATGATCACATCAGCAGCAATTTACCACGTACTGCACTTCTTCCACATCACCATTGACATCCGAAATGTCTGTGTGTTCCTGGCTCCCCTGTTCTCCTCTTTCACCACCATTGTGACTTACCACCTAACCAAAGAGCTCAAGGTAAGGGGAAGATCAGAACATTCCTTGCAGGCTTTGCTTTACTTGGTCTGTTCAGCCTGGAGAAGGGGAGACTGAGGAGGGGGGACTTCATTGCCATCCACTGTCTCCTGACAAGGGATGGAGGAAGAGCAGGTGCTGAGCTCTTTTCTCTGAACCCGAGGGCGTGGCAGGAAGGTGAGCCAGAAAGGCAGCTTACAGCTCTGTTGGAGGTTTGGAGGTGGCCAGGACACTGGTTGAAAGCCAGAAGTTCTGGGAAATGGAAGATCTGTTTTAAAATTTAATTTCAACACTCAATTTTTATTCCTTTGAGGCATATCTGTGCATAGCATGGCATGAGAATGAAAGCCCTTAAACTAATGGCTTTTTCACCCTCTGGCTGTGTTTCTTTCCCCAGGATGCCGGCGCAGGACTCCTTGCTGCTGCCATGATTGCAGTTGTGCCTGGGTACATCTCTCGGTCTGTTGCTGGCTCTTATGATAATGAAGGTGAGTTTGTGACACTCAGAGCAGGGAAGCCTTTAACAACTTTGTGTGCTGGAAAATGATGGTACAGTTGCTGTAGGACATGATAGAAGAACCATCTTTTCCCAGCAAGCTTTACCAGGTCTGTGTGGTTTCCTAACCCAAGTGCTCAGAGGTCGGTGGTTGTTCTCACCTGAGAGAGGAAGTGTTTCCTGACTCCAGCAGCAAGTGCACCCTGTTCCCCGATGTTGCCTTCAGTGAAGGCGTGGAGACCTGATTCAGGTTTGGCTTAGCGACCAAACTCTGGTCGCTTGGTCCATCTGCACACAGATACCAATGTGGTGGATGGCAAAATGGCCGTTTATTGATAGATAACACAGGTTTATATAGTTGAGGTTTACAACGTCACTTCCGCCTGCTTACATCCTGAGCTAAACCTATTGGCTACTGGTTACATCATAGACTAATACCTTATTGGCTACTGGGGAGAGGGGCCCTTATCTTTCCGTACAACACGATATCTTCTGGCCACCAGACCCTAGCTACCAACACCCCGAGTATCCTTGTTTGCAAGTCAGAAAGCGTTTTCATAGAATCACAGAATGGCCTGAGCTGGTGAGGACCCACAAAGCTCACTGAGTCCAACTCCTGTCCCTCCATAGGACAGCCCCAACATTCACACCGTGTGGCTGAGGGCCTTGTCCAAATGCTTCTGGAATACTGTCAGCCTTGGTGCTGTGACTGCTTCCCTGGGGAGCTGTTCCAGTGCTCCAGCACCCTCTGGGTGAGGAACCTTTTCCTAATGTCCAACCTGACTCTCCCCTGGCTCATCTTCCTGCCGTTCCCTTGGGCCCAGAAAGAAGAGCTCAGCACCTGCTGCTCCTCCTTCCCTTCTGAGGAAGCAGTAAACAGCGATGAGGTCCCAGCTCAGTCTCCTCCAGGCTGAACAGACCAAGTGACTTCAGCTTCTCCTCATATGATTTCTCCTCTACACCCTTCACCAGGTTTGTGACCCTGTTTTGCCACCTCCACAAGCTCTGCTTGGGATTGGAGCTGTTGTGTGGCTCCTGTGTGCTTTTATCTCTATTACAGTAGGGACTTTGGGACTGGGAAAGGCAGCAATCTTGTTGTTGATGCCTAGGGCAGAAAAGGATCCAGGTTCCTCTACCATAGCTGGTCTTTCAGATGCTGTGTAGGGAGTTGCTGTGTCCAGAAAGGCCAGCTGCTGTGGCTGGAAGCACATCAGAGTGTTTCAAGAAATCCTTTAATTAAGGATTGTGGATTATTAAGCTTTTTTCCCAAGTCTGACTCTTTGTACAAGGTGCTGTTTCATCTTCTGATGAAGCAGCCAAAGCATGAAGGGGGTCCTCATTGCTGTCTACTGTTTTCTCACAAGGGAAGAAGGAAGAGCAGGCGCTGAGCTCTTCTCTCTGATGACCAGTGATAGGATCTGAGAGAAAGGCAGGAAGATGAGCCAAGGGATGGTTAGCTTGGACATTAGGAAAAGGTTTCTCACCCAGAGGGTGCTGGAGCACTGGAACAACTCCCCAGGGCAGCAGTCACAGCACCAAGGCTGACAATAATCAAGAAGCCTTTGGCCAACGCCCTCAGCCACACAGTGTGAATGTTGGGATTGTCCTGTGCAGGGACAGGAGTTGGATTCGATGATCCTTGTGGGTCCCTTCCAGCTCGGGTCATTCTATGACTCTATGGTTCATTTATATATTTTCAATGTAGCTGAGCACCCTGGTGAGCCTTAGAAATTACGTGTATGTTTCAGGGCTGATATGAGCTTGCTTTGACCTTTGTGTCCTTCCACCCAGGTATTGCCATATTCTGCATGTTGTTAACTTACTACATGTGGATCAAAGCTGTCAAAACTGGCTCCATCTATTGGGCAGCGATGTGTGCTCTTGCTTATTTCTACATGGTGAGTGTTCCCTCTCCATTTTGTGCTCCAAGGACTGCTCTGGATACAGTGACCAAAAATACATGGCATGCAGTTCTTATGTCCTTGGATTTGGAGAGCCAGGACCCCTGTGAAGGCCTTGGTCTGAAAATGGAAGGGAGGCTTTTCTTTCTTAATTCATTTCCTCTTAATAAAACTGGCAGGATTTTGTGTGAAGTTTTGTTAATAGCATTGAAAACTGGGGGCTTCTGGCAGCTGTGAGCGGTGGGGATGCCTTTAGAGAGAGCGAGTCACAGCTGGCATTGCAGCTGGGTGAAAATCCTGCATACAATCCCAGGAAAATCAAACCTGCCACGTTTGACCTCTGCAGTACAACCTGTTCAGTCCTGGAACTTGTGGGATTTGTGTTTGTTTTCTCTCTGGCAGGTCTCCTCGTGGGGTGGCTATGTCTTCCTGATTAACCTCATTCCTTTGCATGTTCTTGTGCTGATGCTGACCGGACGCTTCTCCCACAGGATCTACGTAGCCTATTGCACGGTCTACTGTTTGGGAACCATCCTATCGATGCAGATATCCTTTGTTGGCTTCCAGGTGGGGACCAAAATGATGAACAGACTTGAGGATGGTCTTTTTGTGGGTTGTAACAGAACGACAGCAAGTTCACACCTGGTTTCATAAATCATAGAATCACAGAATGTCCTGAGTTGGAAAGGATTTACAAGTCCAACTCCAGTCCCTGCACAGGACAACCCCAAAACTCACACTGTGTGTCTGAGGGTGTTGGCCAAAGACTTCTTGACTAGTGTCAGCCTTGGTGCTGTGACTGCTGCCCTGGGGAGCTGTTCCAGTGCTCCAGCACCCTCCGAGTGAGGAACCTTTTCCTAATGTCCAGCCTAACACTCCACTGACTCATCTTCCTGCCATTCCTTTGGGCCCAGAGAGAAGAGCTCAGTGCCTGGTCCTCCTCCTCCTCCCACTGTGAGGAAGCTGCAGAGCGTGATGAGGTCTCCCCTCGGTCTCCTATTCTCCAGACTGAACAGACCAAATGACTTCAGCCGCTCCTCATGATTTCTGCTCTAGACCCTTCCCTAGCTGTGGCTTCCTCTGGACACTCTTCAGTAGTTTGATGTCCTTTTTATGCTGTGGTGCCTAAAACTGCCCCAGTGCTCAAGGTGGGGCCTCACCAGTGCAGAGCAGAGCGGGACAGCCCTCCCTTGCCCAGCTGGCAATGCTGTGTTTCTCTTCTTGCCTTCGCCCCTGGTGTTATAAGTGGGTACTGGCTGCAAGGCCTGGCTTCTGTTGCGCTGATCTGTTGTGACCTTTGGCAGGATTAGATTTTGGAGGTGCTGGATGACTTTTGAATAACCTTCTGATAACCTTCATGGCACCAGTTGCCTTTCATGAAAATATTTCTGGTTTTGGTGAAGGAAGCACACCAGCATGCGTTGCTTTATCATGGAGAATGCCCCCCTAGCTCATGTTTTCAAGAGCATCAATTTGATTTCCCGTGTCTATTTCTATCTGGGAATATGGGAACCTCATGAGGTTCAACAAAGCCAAGGGCAAGGTCCTGCACCTGGGTCGAGGCAATCCATGCTTTCAATGCAGGCTGGGTGAAGACGTGACTGGGAGCAGCCCTGAGGAGAAGGACTTGGGGTGCTGGTTGAGGAGAAGCTCCACGTGAGCCGGCAATGTGCGCTCACAGCCTACAAAGCCAAACCGTGTCCTGGGCTGCATCCAAAGAAGCGTGGCCAGCGAGGGAGGGGATTCTCCCCCTCTCCTCCGCTCTCATGAGACCCCATCTGGAGTTTTGTGTCCACTTCTGGAATCGCAAACATAAGAAGGATATGGAACTGAATGAGTCCAGAAGCAGCAATGAGGATGATCCGAGGGCTGAAGCATTTCTGACATGAGGACAGGCTGAGAGAATTTGGGGCGTTCAGCCTGGAGAAGAGAAGGCTCTGGACGCAACCTTAGAGCAGTTTTCAGTGTGGCTGCCCCATCCCTGGAGATATTCAAGGCCAGGTTGGATGGGGCTTTGAGCAACCTGATCCAGTGGGAGGTATCCCTGCCCACTGCAGGGGGGTGGAACTGGATGGGCTTTGAGATCCCTTCCAACCCAAACCATTTTGTGATTCTATGAATTGAAGCTGGTGCAAGAAGGTGACTCACAGCAGCTCTGCTGTCTGCAGGGAGGATATGTTTATCTGTGCCTTTGGCAATGATTTTGCTGAGAAGTGGCATGTAAAAAGAAAAGCTGGCACAATGCCACTCTTGCTCTCCTCTGTATCTGATCTTGCTCTCCCCTGCTTGCAGCCTGTCCTCTCCTCGGAGCACATGGCTGCCCTTGGAGTCTTTGGCTTGTGTCAGATCCACGCCTTTGTAGATTACCTCCGGAGCAAGCTGAATCCGCAGCAATTTGAAGTCCTTTTCAGGAGTGTCATCTCCCTGGTTGGCTTCGTCCTCCTCACCATCGGGGCCGTGCTGATGCTGACAGGTAGTCCAGGGTGGTGGCAGTGATGAGTGCATTTAACCACTGGCTTTGCCTCCTTTCTTTGCTTTGAGGAGCGTGTGGTTTGTCATTCCTAGTTCTTCATTACTGCCCGCACTGCGGTTCCGGTGCTTGCAAGCCCCTCTGAAGGGGAAGCTGGGACCTGCCCTAATTTGGACTTTAGCAGGAAGATATTTAAGCAGTAGCTGTAAGATCTGGGCTATGGGTGGAATGAGACACAGGGAGAAGCCTGCGGGGGATGCTGAGCTGATGCTTCAGAAACAGCATGTGGATCTGTAGTAGTGAAGCGATGCTAAAAATGTAGGTCAGGTGGGGGAGAAGTCTTTTTGGGTAAAATTACACTTTTATTTCCTTTCTAAAGTGGCAGTTCTGAGTAACAGAGATGTTAAACAAGGCCTAGGATTGCTCCTGATCCCTTGTGAGAGAACATTGTGACGTTGCTGATTGCCTTGCTGTGACTGAATATGATTTTTCCTCCTCTTTCCTAGGGAAGATCTCCCCATGGACAGGGCGTTTCTACTCCCTGCTGGATCCTTCCTATGCAAAGAACAACATCCCTATCATTGCCTCTGTCTCTGAACACCAGCCCACCACTTGGTCCTCCTACTACTTTGACCTGCAGCTTCTTGTTTTCATGTTCCCAGGTGAGCCCAGTGTAGATGCAGTCAGACCACAATTTATTAAATCACCGTATGCACCGGAAGGGTTTTATTTTGCTGGCCACAACCACAGCCTCCCATCACCTCGTGATGCTTGCCTGTCGTGGAGTGCTTCTGGTTTTCGTTTTGGGCAACAGATTGCTAAGGTGAACCTGACCTGTTTCTCCTTCTTTGCAGTTGGTCTCTATTACTGCTTCAGCAACCTCTCGGATGCTCGCATTTTTATCATCATGTATGGTGTGACCAGCATGTACTTCTCTGCTGTGATGGTGAGGGATGCTGCCTGCTGGGTGCAAGCAGGATCATGAAATTATCTTAATGAAGCTGATTTGATTTATTTTACTGAACTTGTTGATTGTGGAATCCTAGAATAGTTTGGAAGGGACCTCAAAGCCCATCCAGTTCCAACCCCCTGCCATGAGTAGGGACATCTCCTGCTGGATCAGGGTGCTCCTAGCCCATCCAACCTGGCCTTGAACACCTCCAGGGATGGGGCAGCCACCACTTCTCTGGGCAACCTGGGCCAGGGCCTCCCCACCCTCATTGTGAAGAATGTCTTCCTAGTGTTTGATCTAAATCTTCCCCCTCCACTTTAAAGCCGTTCCTCCTCGTCCTATCACTCCAGGTCCTTGTAAAAGGTCCCTTCCCCAGCTTTCCTGGAGCCCCTTTCAGTACTGGGAGGCTTCTCTAAGATCTCCCTGGAACCTTCTCTTCTCCAGGCTGAGCAGGCTGAACAACCCCCACTCTCTCAGCCTGTCCTCATAGCAGAGGTGCTCCAGCCCTCAGATCATCTTTGTAGCCTCCTCTGGACTCGCTCCAATAGTTCAATATCTTTCTTCTGTTGTGGATTCCAGAACTGGGCACGTGGTGGTTCTTCCACCTTGAGCCAGTTGAAACGTTCTCGAGACTTTTTTCTTAAATCTGTTTTTATTTGCCCCTCTGGGCAATGAGGGAATGTGGTGTTGCAAAATGTATTGGGTTTGGTGTTACTGTTTCCATATGGCCACTGCTGGCTGCCGCTGGATCTCTTCCTGATCTTCTGTAGCTAAGGTGCAATCCCAAACAAATGCTTCAGGTGTCTGAGCAGGGACTGATGGCAAGTGCCTGCTTTTGAGCCCATTTTCACTCTCACTGCAGCACCCAAAGCCCTAAGCATGGGTGGATTTCTGTATGTGGCAACACTGCTAATTCTTTGCTCCACCTCAGATTGCCAAGGTGGTTCAGTCGAGGTCAGTTCTACACCTTGGCCAAGTTCGAGGACTTCAGAGAAACCTCTCTTGGGCGTTTCTGAGATGGTGGTAGCTCCCAGTCTGCACCCACTAATAAAATTAACTATGGGTTTATGATGAGGCTGATGTTTCTGCTGAATTAGGGACCATGTTTCATTTCTTTTTTCTCCTGGATCTCTGCTCTGGGATTCTTCTCCAGCAGGTGCTGACTCATCTGCTGTTGCCCATAGGTGCGTCTGATGCTGGTGTTGGCCCCGGTGATGTGCATCCTGTCCGGTATCGGGGTTTCTCAGGTGTTGTCCACCTATATGAAGAACCTGGATATCAGCCGACCAGACAAGAAGAGCAAAAAGCAGCAAGACTCCACCTACCCCATCAAAAATGAGGTGAGCATTGGGCCAGCACAGGCAGGGGAACAAGACACCTTGTCCTGGTGGGAGGCTGCTGGCCTCATCCCTCCAGCGTTGACCCTAGTTTGCTCCCCCAGGTTGCCAGTGGCATGATCCTGGTCATGGCTTTCTTCCTGATCACCTACACATTCCACTCCACCTGGGTGACCAGTGAGGCATACTCCTCCCCCTCCATCGTGCTGTCTGCCCGGGGTGGGGATGGCAGCAGGATCATCTTTGATGACTTCAGAGAAGCTTATTACTGGCTGCGTCACAACACGCCAGAGGTAAACGGCAGTGATTCGGGTGGTGGGGACACGATGTTGTCTACTGAGGTGCTGACAGAATGTGAGGTGTTTGGGTGTAGGATGCGAAGGTGATGTCCTGGTGGGACTATGGGTACCAGATAACCGCCATGGCCAACAGGACCATCCTGGTGGACAACAACACCTGGAACAACACGCACATCTCCCGTGTTGGCCAGGTAGGTCCTTCCCTTGCTCACCGCCTTCCCCTGCCCTTCTGGGCCACCATGTGTCATGGCTGACACTGTGTTACTGCAGGCAATGGCATCAACGGAGGAGAAAGCCTACGAGATCATGAGGGAGCTAGATGTCAGCTACGTGCTGGTAATCTTTGGAGGCCTCACTGGGTACTCATCTGATGGTAAGATCTTGCTCTCAGCTGGGTCAAACCCATTCATGGGACCTCCGGTGCCTGTGAGACGCTGGTAGTGCATGCTTCTACAGAACAGCCCTTAGAGCAGCTGAGGCTGCAAAGTGGAGACAGACCAGAATGAGGACAGGCTGAGAGAGTTGGGGTTGTTCAGCCTGGAGAAGAAAAGGCTCCAGAGAGACCTTAGAGCAGCCTCCCAGTACTGAAAGGGGCTCCAGGAAAGCTGGGGAGGGGCTCTTGGTCAAGCAGTGCAGGGACAGGACAAGGGGAAATGGTTGTGAGCTGAAAGAGGGGAGATAGAGATGAGATCTTAGGAAGGAATGTTTTCCTGTGAGGGTGGGGACGCCCTGACCCAGGTTGTCCAGAGAAGTGGTGGCTGCCCCATCCCTGGAGGTGTTCAGGGCCAGATTGGATGGGGCTTGGACCACCCTGATCCAATGGGAGATGTCCATGTCCATGGGAGGAGAGTTGGAACTGGATGAGCTTTGAGTCTCTTCTAACCCAAACCATTCCATGATACAATGAGAATGGTCCTCTCTGAGAGCTGCACGGACCTTTTTTCACTCGCTCCCAACTCAGCTCCTTGCTTTTTGCCCCAAAGTCTTTGTTCTCCACCTTACAGATATCAACAAGTTCCTGTGGATGGTGCGGATCGGGGGCAGCACAGACACCGGGCGCCACATCAAGGAGCACGACTACTACACCCCGACAGGGGAGTTCCGTGTGGACCGCGAGGGCTCTCCGGTGCTTCTCAACTGCCTCATGTACAAAATGTGCTACTACCGCTTTGGCCAGGTCTACACCGAGGCCAGTAAGTCCCCAGAACCACCCAGTATGGGGGGGGGGAAGCGGCTTTTGGGGTGTCTCCAGCCTCCAGGGTGGGATGGGGCAGTGCTGCCTGTACTTTCTAAATAAGTGTGCTGATGACACCAAAATGGGGGGAACTGTTGGGCAGAGGGGCTCTCCAGGGGTGATGGGACAAACTGGAGAGCTGGACAATCACGGACCACATGGAGTTTAACAAGGACAGGGGCTGGGTTCTGTCCCTGGGACACGGCAGTCCTGGATGGACAGCCAGCCTGGGGAGGGAGAGGTTGGAGAGCAGCCCTGCGGAGAGGGACCTGTGGGCTCTGGGTGAGGGCAAGTTGACCACGAGCCAGCAGCGCCCTGGCAGCCAAGAGGGCAACCGTGTCCTGGGGGGCATCCAACGTGGCATCACCAGCTGGGTGAGAAAGGAGATTGTCCCGCTGTGCTCTGCCCTGGGGCAGCCCCACCTTGAGCACTGGGGGCAGTTCTGGGCACCACAGGATAAAAGCGATCTAAAGCTACTGGAAGAGTGTCCAGAGGAGGGCATAGAGTTGGGGAAGGGTCTGGAGGGGAAGTCGTGTGAGGAGAGGCTGAAGTCACTTGGTCTGTTCAGCCTGGAGAAGAGGCTGAGGGGAGACCTCGTTTCGCTCTGCAGCTTCCTCACACAAGGAGGGGGAGGAGCAGGCGCTGAGCTCTTCTCTCTGGGCCCAAGGGAATGGGAGGAAGATGTGCCAGGGGAGGGTTAGCTTGGACATTAGGAAAAGGTTCCTCACCCAGAGGGTGTTGGAGCACTGGAACAGCTCCTCAGGGAACCAGTCACGGCAACAAGGCTGACACTATTCCAGAAACCTTTGGCCAACACCCTCAGCCACACGGTGTGAATGTTGGGGTCCGTTCCAAGTCAGGTCATTCCATGATTACACTTTACGCTCTCCTAGAGCGACCACCAGGCTACGACCGTGTGAGGAACGCTGAGATTGGCAACAAGGACTTTGAGCTGGACGTGCTGGAGGAGGCATACACGACCGAGCACTGGCTAGTCCGGATATACAAGGTACCACCCCAAAATGAGCCCAAACCCTCCAGATCTGGTAAAAAAAACATGAATTCACAGCTAACCCCGTGTTTTTTTTACCACCCAGGTGAAAGATCTGGATAACCGCGGCTTGTCAAGAACATAGAGGAGCCCGGCCAGCTGTGCCACACACTAACCCAGCCTTGGCCTGTGAAGCAGCGAGATGTGGGGTGTTCGGGTTTTTCTGGGAGGGAGCAGTTTATTTTTGTTTTCTACCGTTTGTAAGCGCAGGCAGCAGCGAGGGCAGGGGCGCCCCTGCCTGTCTCGGGGTGTGATTTTTATTCACACAGACCCGTTGCCGCATGGGACCGAGCGGCTGCGGCTGCGGCCGCGGCAGCAGAGAGCCCCGAGTGGGGAAACAAAGCTCTTTTGGTGGGGTTTTCCCCGATTCTGCTGGTTTGCTTTGTCCTCGGGGAGAGGCTTGGGGAGGGTTTGCTGCTTGGAATCAATTTAAGTGGAAATCGGGATGGGGGGCGGGCCCAGGCAGGAGGGGGCGGGACTGGGGAGGGGGCGTGGCCTGAGTGAGCATCCGGAGGGCATGAAAGGGTCCTGGAGGGGGCGGGGCCACGGGGAGCGGGAGAGGGCGGGGGTCTGGGCGAGCGGGACACCCGGGGAGGGCGGCGGGAGGGCGGTGCGTGGGGAGGGAGCAAGGCCAGGGCGGGGTCTGAGGGGGGTTGGCCTGAAGTAGGCGGGGCCCTGAGGGAATGGAGTCCGGGAAAGCGGGGAGAGAGTGGGGCTCTGGGCGGGTCCAGGGAACAGGGGAGCGGCGGGGGGCGGGGCCAGGAGTGGGCAGGGCCCTGGAGGGAGCGGGTTTCGAGAAGCGGGCGGGGGCGGGGCCCGGCAGAGGGCGCGTCCCGGTGTGCGCGCGCATGGGGGGCGGGGCCGGCTCAACGTACAGCATGTCGGCGGAGGGGGCGGAGATGCCGGTGCCGGTGCCGGTGCCGGTGCCGGTGCCGGTGCCGGTGCCGGTGCCGTTCGTGGAGGACTGGGACCTGGTGCAGACGCTGGGCGAAGGCGCCTACGGGGAGTGAGTGGCGAGGGGAGAGAGGGGGGGACGCTGCCGGCCCGATCGTGCGCGGTGAGAACCCGGCCGGCGCCGCGAACCCGGCCCGCGCCGCTTGCGCACCTGCGGCTTGGCCGTTGCCGGTCCCCTGCTTCACTGGTGCCCGTGTCCTCTGTGTGCCCGCTGCTTGCCCCTCGTGTGCTCCCTGGTTGGTCATTGCATACTCTCTGCTTGCCCTCTGTATGCCCACTCTTTACCCTCTGTCTTCCCACGGCTTGCCCCCAGCATGCCCCTTGTGTGCCTGCTGGTTGTCTTCTGTTTGCCCATTGCTTGCTCTCCATATGCCCGTTACGTGTCCTGTGTATGCCTGTTGCATGCCCCTTGTGTGCCAGCTGTTCGCCTGCTGCTTGGCCATTGTGTGCCCCCTGTATGCCCATTGCATACCCTCTGTATGCCTGCTGCTCACCTGCCGTATGCCATCTGTGTGCCCACTGCTTGCCTGCCACTTGGCTATTGCATGCCCCTTATGTGCCTACTACTTGCCCCCTGCTTGGCCATTGCATGCCCTGTGTCTATCCACTACTTGCCTTCTGTATGGCCATTACGTGCTCTCTGTCTCCGCACCGCTTGCCATCAGTATGCCCCTTGTGTGCCCACTGCTTGCCCTCTGCTTTGCTCTTGCATGCCCTCTGTATGCCCATTGCTTGGCCATTGTGTGCCCCCTGTGTCTCACTGCTTGCCCACTGCATGCCCACCACACAACCCCTGAATGCTGCCTGCACCTGCATTGCTTGCCTGGTCCCTCTCCCTGCCTGTCTCCCCTGGCAGCATTTTGTGCCCATTCTGTGGCCACTGTGCTGCCCACTGACCCTCTGCCGGCCTCAGGGTGCAGCTGGCTGTCAACCGCCGCACTGAGGAAGCTGTAGCTGTGAAAATCGTGGACATGAAGCGAGCAGCTGACTGCCCGGAGAACATCAAGAAGGAAATCTGCATCAACAAGATGCTCAACCACGAGAATGTCGTCAAATTTTACGGGCACCGTCGGGAAGGTGCCACGCAATACCTCTTCCTGGAGTACTGCAGTGGTGGCGAGCTCTTCGACCGCATTGGTACCATTGTTTAAAAATACCTTTTAGTTTATGTGAAGTGATGTATTAAAGGATTAGTCCGTAAATGATTGAGAATTGCTCTTCCCCTTCTTATTCCTCTCGGGCAGAGCCAGATATCGGGATGCCAGAGCCAGAAGCGCAGCATTTCTTCCAGCAGCTGATTGCTGGCGTGGTGAGTTGCGGCAGCGATAGTGGCGATGCCGGCAGCAGCCCCGCATGGCGCTGACCCTTCTCCCCATCCCCAGGTCTATCTGCACAGCATCGGCATCACCCACCGTGACCTGAAGCCAGAGAACCTGCTGCTGGATGAGCGAGGTGGGTTTGGGGGATGGATGCACATCCTTTTAAGTCCTCTGTTGAACTGAACTTTGAACTTGAATTTGAACTTTGAATTTGAATTTGGGCCCAGGTAACCTGAAAATCTCTGATTTCGGCTTGGCCACCGTCTTCAGGCACAATGGCCGGGAACGGCTGCTCAACAAGATGTGTGGCACCCTGCCCTACGTGGCCCCTGAGCTGCTGCGGTGCCCCGAGTTCCATGCCGAGCCCGTCGACGTCTGGGCATGCGGGGTGGTGCTGACCGCTATGCTGGCAGGAGGTGGGCAGGGAGGACCTGGGGGAGTAAGAAAGCGGGGGGATGCACAAGGTGCTTGGGGGATGTGTGTGAAATGCAGATGGGGAGGTGTGAGGAGCGTCTGGAGGTGCAGAAGATGCAGATGGGGAGTTGTGAAGGGCGTTTGGGGGTGTAGGACATGCAGGAGGGTTGGAGGTATGGAATGCATAGGGAGAGACTGTGTGAGACGGGGAAGGGGCCCATATGGGATGCTAAAGATGTGTGGAATGTACAGATGTATGGGATGCACAGGGGAGGGATGTGGGCAATGCAGAGGGAGATGCAAGAGATGCATAAGGGAGCATAGAAGGACTTCTAATGTTCATAGCAGAGCTGTGTGAAGTATAAGGGGAAGGTATGGAAGGCACAGGGGGACTTAAGATGCGAAAAAGTAATGTGTGAGGTGTGAAATGGGGCTGTGTGAGGTCCATGGGAGAGGTATGGAATGCGTGGGAGCAACACATGATGTGTAGCATGTGGTGCAGAGCAGGTGCCAGGTGCACAGCAAATCACGGTGCTGTCACAGCTGGGGCTGCTCTGTGCATCCCACCGGGCTTTGCGCGCTGCAATAGCTCTGCATGGTGCAGGGTTTGTACCTTGCAGGGCTTTGCACACCACAGGCCTTTATGATCACAGATGGGGCTTTTGCACATTGCAATGCCTTCATGTGCTGCACATCTTTGCACGCTGCTCCTTTTTAAAACCATCTAGAACCAGTCTTTGTTATCCCTCTCTCACAAAAACTCTCCGTGCAGATCTTGCTGCCTTCTTGGCTGCATTTTCCCCCATTCCACTCTTCCTCTGCCCTAGTGCAATAACACTGTATGTTTCCCCCTCTGTCAGAGCTGCCCTGGGACCAGCCCAGCCATAGCTGCCAGGAATACTGTGACTGGAAAGAGAGGAAAACCTACCTCCCACCTTGGAAAAAGATCGATTCGGCACCATTAGGTGAGGAGCTGGCACCCAGCAGCACCCAATGCTGTGCCAGGAGTTCCCATGGCAGGGCAACCTGCGGTATCAATACAGGCTGGGGGATGACGTGATTGGGAGGAGCCCAGAGGAGAAGGACTTGGGGTTCTGGAGGATGAGAAGTTCTACATGAGCCAGTAATCTGCACTCGTAGCCCAGAAAGCCAAACAGTGTCCTGGGCTGCATCCAGAGCAATGGGAGCAGCAGGGTGAGGGAGGGGATTCTGCCCCTCTGCTCCACTCTGGTGAGACCCCACCTGGAGCCCTGCATCCAGTTTTGGAATCCCTCACATAAGAAGGATATGGAACTGTTGGAGTGGATCCAGAGGAGGCCATGAAGATGATCCAAGGGCTGGAGCAACTTTGCTATGTGGACAGGCTGAGAGAGTTGGGGTTGTTCAGCCTGGAGAAGAGAAGTCTCAGCAGTTCTGAAAGGGGCTTCAGGAAATCTGGGGAGGGGCTTTTACCAGGTTTTATTGTATTGGGGTGCAACTGTGCAGTGTTTGTAACATCAGGATGCAATTTGGGATGCAGCTTTGCAATATTTATCATCTCAGTGTTCAACTGTACGGTATTTTTAGTATCAGGCCACAACTTAGCAATGTTTGGGGTGTTGCTTTCTTTTTTTTTTTTAACAATATCAGGATGAGGGGAAATGGCTTTAAATTGGAAGGGGGAAGATTTAGATTAGACATTAGGAAGAAATCCTTCACAGTAAGAGTGGGGAGGCCCTGAAACAGGTTGCCCAGGGAAGTAATTTCAAGGCCAGGTTGGATGGGGCTTTGACCCCCTGATCCAGTGGGAGATGTCCCTGCCCCTGCAGGGGATTGGAGCTGGCTGGGCTTTAAGGTCCCTTCCAAACTGTTTTATGATTTTCCCCCTTGTCTATCCCAGCTTTGCTGCACAAGATCCTGACAGAGAGCCCAACAGAGAGGATCACCATCCCGGACATCAAGAAGGACCGGTGGTTCAGCAAACCCCTGAAAAAGGGTAAGGGGCTGCTGGGAAATGTACTCAAGTACAATAACCCCCCCAAGTTTGGGGCAGGTTATTGGGTGTCTTGTCCCTTTGCAGGCCTCAAGCGGGCTCGTGTGTCCTCAGGGGCTGTCACCAACTCCCCCGGTGGCTTCTCCAAGCACGTCCACTCTGATATGGACTTCTTGCCAGAGAAGATCACACTTGGGTGAGCCTCTGGTTCCCTTCGCATCCCACCCTGTGTGCTCTGCCCTGCGAGCACATGCTTGGGTGATGCGAGTCACCGTGTTGCAGTTTGTGCTGCTGGGCTGCGTTGCTGCTCCGCCGCAGGGCAGGAGCTTTCCTGAATGTTTGCTCCTTGCAGGGCTTTGTGCTTTGTAGGGTTTTGCTCATTGCAGGGCACATCGCAGTTTGTTACATGTAGAGTGAGAAGCCCCCTGTGTAGTGCAGGGCTTTGTGCTTTGCAGCTGTTTGTGTGGTGCAGTTTGTCATGTGCCACAGGGCTTTCTTCCCTGGATTTTTCCCTGGGAGGGGCTTTGGTGGGAGATAACTGGGTGCAAAATTCCCGTGTGCAACCTGCTTGTGTGGGCACCAGCAAATCCTGCAAAATCCCAAAGCGGTGCAATTCCCACGCTCAAACATCTCATGGAATAATTTGGATTGGAAGGGACCTTAAAGCCTATCCAGCTCCAACTCCCTGCCATGGGCAAGGACAATTCCCACTGGATCCTGGATCGGGGTGCTCAAAGCCCCACCCAGCCTAGCCTTGAGCACCTCATTTCCACATTCCACATCCTCACGATCTCTCTGATCTCTCTTTTGTGCCAGCGTCCCTAATTTCCCATCTCCCCTTGCATTGCAGCGAGGAGAAGGCGAGCTACTCCACATCGCAGCCAGAGCCTGGCACTGGTGGGGCGCTCTGGGACACTGGGGCAACCAGCATCGACAAACTGGTGCAGGGCATCAGCTTCTCGCAGCCTGCCTGCCCCGAGCACATGCTAGTCAACAGCCAGCTCCTCGGCACGCCAGGCTCCTCCCAGGTGCTGCACTGGGCATTTGGGGGGCAGCTCTGCAGGTTTTATTGTATTGGGGTGCGACTCTGCAGTGTTTGTAACATCAGGATGCAATTCTGCAATGTTGGGGACGTGGCTTTGCAATGGTTTTTGTCTCGGGATGCAGCTTTGCAAGGTTTATCATCTCAGGACCCAACCGCGCGTTATTTGGGATGCAGCTTTGCAGTTGGTAGAATATTTGGGATGCAGCTTTGCGATATTTATCATCTCAGGGTGCAACTGTATGGTATTTTTAGTATCAGGACACAACTTAACAATGTTTGGGGTGTTGCTTTTTTTTTTTTTTACAATATCAGGATGCAACTGCAGTATTTGGGATGTAGCTTTGCAGCGGATTTACAACATTGGTGTCGAGCTTTGCACTATTTGTAATATTTGGGGTGCAGCTGCATTATCAATATAAGATTAAGAAGCAATCTTGCAATATTTATAATAGAGAGCAGCTTTGCAACAGTGGGGATGCTGCCTTGTAGTCTTCATAATATCTAGGGTGCAACTTTGTGATCAGGGAGCTGCAGCTTGTGGCGTCGCCATCAGGGGGTGTAGATTTGCAGTTCTTGAGGCCAGGATTTTGCAGAGCTGGGGCTGCAGCTTGTGCAGGGTTTGTAACCTTTGCCACCGGTTTCTGGGGTCTGCAGAGCCCGTGGCAGCGGCTGGTGAAGCGAATGACACGCTTCTTCACCAAACTGGATGCCGATGGCTCTTACCGCGCCCTGAAGGAGGTCTGTGAGAGGATGGGGTACGGCTGGAAGAAAAGCTGCACGAACCAGGTGGGGATTGGGGTGCAGAATTGTGAGGTGGGATCCACCCCTCATGCTCTTGCATCTGTGAAGAATTGGGAGAAACCCCTCTTCGGTGTTGTTTTGCAGGTCACCATCTCGACCACAGACAGGAGGAACAACAAACTCATCTTCAAGGTGAACCTGGTGGAGATGGAGAGCAAGATTTTGGTGGATTTTCGCCTCTCCAAGGTGAGAGGGGTGGGTGCACAATGCGTGCAAGGGGATGGAGGGTAGTGGTGGTAGGTGCAGGGCAGCGCCTGCTGCATGCAGGGTGGGTGCAAGGGGATGCAAGGCAGGTTCTAGTGGGTGCGAAGCAGCACCTGATGGGTGCAGGAGGGGCAAAATGGGTGCAGGATGATGAGCTGGCAATGTGCACTCCCAGCCCAGAAAGCCAAATGGTGTCCTGGGCTGCATCCAGAGCAGAGGGAGCAGCAGGGCCAGGCTCTGCTCTGGTGAGACCCCACCTGGAGCCCTGCGTACAGCTCTGGAGTCCTCAGCGCAGGAGGAGTCCAGAGGAGCAAGTCCAGAGGATTCTATGAGGATGATCCAAGGGCTGGAGCACCTCCTATGGGAGTAGAAGCTGAGAGAGTTGGGGTTGTTCAGCCTGGAGAAGAGAAGGCTCCAGGGAGACCTTAGAGCAGCTTCCAGTACGGAAAGGGGCTCCAGGAAAGCTGGGGAGGGACTTTTTACAAGGGTCTGGAGTGATCGGATGAGTGGAACAGCTTTGAATTGGAAGGGGGGAGATTTAGATTGGATATTAGGAAGAAATTCTTCATGATGACGGCAGTGAGGCCCTGGCACAGGTTGCCCAGAGCAGTGGTGGCTGCCCCACCCCTGGAGGTGTTGAAGGCCAGGCTGGATGGGGCTTGGAGCCGCCTGATCCAGTGGGAGGTGTCCCTGCCTGTGGCAGGGAAATCGGAACTGGATGTGCTTTGAGGTCTCTTCCAACCCAAACCATTCCGTGATTCTGTGGTGCCCAGAAGGGACTGCTGGTGCGTGCAAGGGAATGGATGCAAGGAGCCACAAAGCAATGCAAGGTGCAGAGGTGGCACGCGATAGGTGCCAGCTGATGTGAGCCAGCAGGAGACAACAAGCCCCACTCAGTCCCTGCCTTTCCCTGCACAGGGTGATGGCCTGGAATTCAAGAGGCATTTCCTGAACATCAAGGGCAAGCTCAGCGATATTGTCAGCACCCAGAAAGTCTGGATGCCCCCAACCTGAGGCCCCTGCAACCCACCTGCTCTCTTCCTCCTTTTTCTTCCCCCTCCTTTCTTTTCCTTCCCCTCCTTTATTTTTCTACCCCTTTCCTTTTTTCTTTCTTCCCCCTCCTTTTTTCTTTCTTCCCCCTCCTTTTTTCTTTCTTCCCCTCCTTTTTTCTTCCTCCCCCTCCTTTTTTCTTTCCCCCCCTCCTTTTTTCTTTCCCCCCTCCTTTTTTCTTTCCCCCCTCCTTTTTTCTTTCCCCCCTCCTTTTTTCTTTCCCCCCTCCTTTTTTCTTCCCCCCTCCTTTTTTCTTCCCCCCTCCTTTTTTCTTCCCCCCTCCTTTTTTCTTCCCCCCTCCTTTTTTCTTCCCCCCTCCTTTTTTCTTCCCCCCTCCTTTTTTCTTCCCCCCTCCTTTTTTCTTCCCCCCTCCTTTTTTCTTCCCCCCTCCTTTTTTCTTCCCCCCTCCTTTTTTCTTCCCCCCTCCTTTTTTCTTCCCCCCTCCTTTTTTCTTCCCCCCTCCTTTTTTCTTCCCCCCTCCTTTTTTCTTCCCCCCTCCTTTTTTCTTCCCCCCTCCTTTTTTCTTCCCCCCTCCTTTTTTCTTCCCCCCTCCTTTTTTCTTCCCCCCTCCTTTTTTCTTCCCCCCTCCTTTTTTCTTCCCCCCTCCTTTTTTCTTTCCCCCCTCCTTTTTTCCTTCCCCCCTCCTTTTTTCTTTCCCCCCTCCTTTTTTCTTTCCCCCCTCCTTTTTTCTTTCCCCCCTCCTTTTTTCTTTCCCCCCTCCTTTTTTCTTTCCCCCCTCCTTTTTTCTTCCCCCCTCCTTTTTTCTTCCCCCCTCCTTTTTTCTTCCCCCCTCCTTTTTTCTTCCCCCCTCCTTTTTTCTTCCCCCCTCCTTTTTTCTTCCCCCCTCCTTTTTTCTTCCCCCCTCCTTTTTTCTTCCCCCCCTCCTTTTTTCTTCCCCCCTCCTTTTTTCTTCCCCCCTCCTTTTTTCTTCCCCCCTCCTTTTTTCTTCCCCCCTCCTTTTTTCTTCCCCCCTCCTTTTTTCTTCCCCCCTCCTTTTTTCTTCCCCCCCTCTTTTTTTCTTCCCCCCCTCCTTTTTTCTTCCCCCCCTCCTTTTTTCTTCCCCCCCTCCTTTTTTCTTCCCCCCCTCCTTTTTTCTTCCCCCCCTCCTTTTTTCTTCCCCCCCTCCTTTTTTCTTCCCCCCCTCCTTTTTTCTTCCCCCCTCTTTTTTTCTTCCCCCCCTCCTTTTTTCTTCCCCCCTCCTTTTTTCTTCCCCCCCTCCTTTTTTTCTTTTTCTCCCCTCTTTTTTTCTTTCTCCCCCCTCCTTTTTTTCTTTCTCCCCTCTCCTTTTTATTTTTTCCTTCCTCCTCCTTTTTTCTTCCCTCTCCTTTTTCTTCCTCCTCCTTTTCTCCTTGGCAGGTCTCCTGCAGCACCCAAACACCACAAGGGTGACAGACCACACACTGTAGGTTTTAAAGGTTCAATGCCACCTGCTACAAGGGGCAGGTTGCACTGGGTCCCATCCTGCCCAGCCAGCAGCCAGGATGCTGAGGGGCGAAACAATGCAAACCTGGGGCCCTGTGGTGCTCCACAACCCAGCAATTAATAAAGGCAGTAATAAAAAAATAGTCCTTTGGAATTAGTGTCTTTTCCCCCCTCAGGTTATTTTCACTCCAAACAGGGGCACTAGCAATGTTTTGCCTTGTTACCCCAGTTAACCCCACTCCATCCAGCCCAGCCCCCTGCTAGCACTAGCATTTTGCTCCAAACTTTGAGAATTGCGGCCAAAAAGCCTCCTGCACTGCAGCAGTGTGATATAACCCATTTTACTCCGTATTTTAGGGGGCTTTTAGGGTGAAATACAGCATTTCTTTTTAATTTTGGGAGCATTCTCAGCAAGCACGAGGCTTGTCCTACATGAAACGACTGTTGTTGTTCACGCTGAAACCTACTGATGGTGCAGTGTTAATCATCCACCTCTAGGACCCCCAGCAGCCCTAATCCAGCCCTTTCCACCCCCCAAGTTTTGGGGGCTGAACTCCCCTTCCTCATCCCCCTCCTTGTCTCAGGGCAATGGCAGTCCTCATTTTAGAAGCTTTCTAATTGCTTTTCAGAAGGGCTAACGAGCCAGGGAGCTGCCAGGGGTTATTAGTGTTGGAGAAAGAGAGCAGAGCTGGGGATTAACCCTGGGGAGAGGCCCCGAACCCTTCCTCCCCCCCCCAAGAAAAGAGCATCTCCCCCAAACCCATCGTGAGTCATTAAAGTCCACAATTCCTCCCCAAGCCCCAACAGCTGCTTCAGTATTTAATTATTGGCGTGAAAAATGTTCTTTTTCCTTCTTTTCCCATTTTTTTTAAGTATTTTGATATCCTTTTCCTGGCTTTTTTTTCTTCCCAGCCCCCCCCCCCCCCAGTGGGAACCCCTCTCCAGCGCAGCAATTAGTGCCGATTTTTAATTGCATATTTATATTGCAGCCAGGGAGCGAGACCCTGGCAGCGGGCACAGGGGAAGCAGGAAGACGCCGCCTGCAACCTTGTTTGCTTTTCAGCTGGGATTAAGTGCTTTTAATTGTCCTGGAGATCACAGATTGTGGCCAGGGGGGATAATTAAGCTGAATAGGGGAGGGTTCTGGTTCACTGCCCCAGGAATTTATACTTCTAAGGGGAAAAAAAAAATTATAAAAGCGTTGTGGATGCCCTGGGAGTGAAAGGGTTGGGGAGGGCGAGGCTGGGCACAACTCAGCACAGCAGTGGGTCTGCCCTGGGCAGGCTGCAAGGGTAAAGCCTCTTCTGCAGCAACACATTGAGTTGGACTCGGTGATCCTTGTGGGTGCCTTCCAACTCAGGTTATTCTATGATTCTATGAAATGGAGGGTTTTTTTCCCAATTCCCTGTGGAGAAGAGGTGATTTTGAGAGGAGGAGGGAGCACAGGGCACGTTCCCCTACAATGCTTCAGCAGAAGCCTTGGCCCTGCGCATCAACCAACCTCACTCATCCCGTGTAAATGATTTTCAATCTTAATTTTTAGGGCCTGGGGTTTTTTTTGTCCTCTGGAAGGGGGGATTATTTTCTGCTTTTGGGGTTTCAGGGGGAAATTCTAGGGGAATAAAAGGTTTATTTGACAATTTCCCTGGGTAAAAGGGGGCTGCATGGTGCTGGGTCCCTGAAAGCGTCCATTGTGTAGCCCTGCTGGGGACAAGGCACTCTCAGAGAGGCACCGGAGCATGCAAAATGCCTTAAACCAACATTATTGCTGGCGCGGGCGGCCGGGCCAGGCAGGGACAGCTTCTCCCCCCTCCTCATCACAGATTCATGGTACTCCAGTGGGCACAGGTTGTGTTGCCGTCCCTTGCGGCATCCCCAGGTGCAGGGACTGGGGTGCTGAGTTAAGGATGTGGCAATGGGGGATGGAGGGTAGGGGATTGGGGATGGAGAACAGGAGAGGGGCTGCGGAAACAGGATTTTGGGTGCAGGTGTGGGATGCAGGATGTGGCCAGAAGGAGCAGGGAAGGGATTGTGTCCCTGGATTGGTGAGGCCACACCTCGAATTCTCAGTTTTGGGCCCCTCACTGCAAGAAGGACGTTGAGGTGTTGGAGCACGTCCAGAGAAGGGAATTGAGCTGGAGAAGGGGCTGGAGAACAAGTTCTACGAGGAGTGGCTGAGGGACCTGGGGTTGTTCAGCCTGGAGAAGAGGCTGAGAAGAGGCATCATGGCTCTCTGTAACTTCCTGAAAGGAGGTTGGAGCAAGGTGGGTCCTGGTCTCTTCTCCCAGGTGATAAGAGATAGGATGAGAGGAAATGGCCTCAAATCGCTCCAGGAGAGGTTCAGATTGGATATCAGGAAAAATGTCTTCACTAAAAGGGTTCTCAGGCACTGGCAGAGGCTGTCCAGGGAGGTGGTGGAGTCGCCATCCCTGGACGGGTTTAAAAGATGGGCAGATGAGTTTCTCAGGGAAGGTTCAGTAGTGGACAGGTACGGTTGGACTCGATGACCACAAAGGTCTTTTCCAACCAAGTAATTCTATGATTCTATACAGGGCGCAGGATTTGGGATGCAGATAAAGAAGATGGCTTGCATGAGCAGAATTTAGGATGCAGAGGTGGGATACAGGACAGATGACACGGGAAACAGGATTTAAGGTGCAGTTGAAGGTTGCCAGGTATGGGGAATGGGATGCAGAGATGGGATGCAGGGCATAGGAGGTGGGATGCAGATGCGGGACATAGGATGCAGGAGTGGGATTTAGGGTATCGATGTCTGTGGGCTATACAATGTGGGAAGCAGGGAGAATGCAGGACATGGGATACAGCAACAAGATTTGGGGTGCAGCTATGGGATGGTCCAGTCCCAGAGCAGGACGGCACAGGCCTGGGATCGATGGCACCCCCAGAGATGAGGAGTGCATGCAATAAGCAAGGAAATGCAGATTTCCAAGGAAAAAAACAAAACTTTTGAATCCCACAAAGGGATTTTGCTGCTTTTCCCCCATCTGGGAGGCAGAGACCAGCCGTGTAGCCACATCTGCCTGCCAGATGTGCCAGGGCAGTGATTTGGGGAGGATATGGAGCCCCCTGGGTGAGTGAAGGCCAGTTTGGGAATGCTGCTCTTGCATATCACACCTGCTCTGGAGAAAAGCCTGCATGAGAGCAGGAATGAGAAGGAAGGAAGGATGTGATGGGACTAATCTGGCCTTGCAAGTGATTTTAGTTGAAATCAACCCTTTGTCCTGTGGTTGGGGGAAAGACAAGGTGCAGCCAGGATGCAGCTGTAGGGTTCATTGCCCAGTATGGCCCAGGAAGGTCACTGGGCTGAGCTCACAGAGGGTCCCTGGGTGTTTGGGTTCCCTGTGGGGACTGTTCAGACTGTCAGGGTTTGTCTATGCCCTCAGGGTCCTGGCAGCAGGGGTGCGGATACAGGAGGATGGAGATGTGGGATGGTGCAGGAGCTGGGTTGCAGGGTGGAAGGGCAGGGTGTGGGTGTAAATGGAGGGTGGGATTCTCTCGCTCTCTACTCCACTCTAGTGAGATCTCACCTGGAGATCTGTGTCCAGTTCTGGAATCCCCAGCATAAGAAGGACATAGAACTGTTGGAACAGGAGGCCATGGAGAAGATCTGAGGGCTGGAACACCTCTGCTATGAGGACAGGCTGGGAGAGTTGGGGTTGTTCAGTCTGGAGAAGAGAAGGCTCCAGGGAGACCTTAGAGCAGCCTCCCAGTACTGGAAGGGGCTCCAGGAAAGCTGGGGAGGGGCTCTTGATCAGGGAGTGTCAGGAAAGGATGAGCGGGAACGGTTTTCAGATGAAAGAGGGGAGATTGAGATGAGATCTTGGGAAGAAATGTTTTCCTGTGAGGGTGGGGAGGCCCTGGCCCAGGTTGCCCAGAGCAGTGGTGGCTGCCCCATCCCTGGGGGTATTCAACGCCAGGTTGGATGGGGCTTGGAGCCCCCTGATCCAGTGGGAGGTGTCCCTGGCCATGGCAGGGGGTGGAACTTTGAGGTCCCTTCCAACCCAAACCATTCCATGATTCTATACAGGATGAAGGGCACATATGCAGAGCTCAGGGTGCAGATGGAGGATTGGGGCTGCAGGAGCCAAGCTGTAAATGTGGGCTTGGGATGCAGGTCCAGAGTGCGGATACAGGGTGCAGGTGCAGGAGGTGGCTATGTGTGTAAAAGCTAGATGCAGCTGGAGTTTGCAGCTCCAGGATGCAACCTGTGGAATGCAGGGTGCAGGATCCAGGGCGCATGATGCGAAGTGCAGATGCAGGCTTGTGGAGTGCAGGGTCCCGGTACAGGATGCCAGATACAGATGCAGGTTGCAGCTCCAGGATGGCAACTCAAGATGGCAGGAAGATTTCCTCCTTTGTTTTTTAGGGGAAAATTTGGCATTTTCCTGATAACACCAGCCTTTTGTGGAGTGACAGTTCAACAGATCTGCTTCTTGCAGAAGCATTTCTATTTTCTGAACTGCCTCCATCAGCTCGGTGTCTCCAGTGCAGCAAATATTAATCTAAGGAAAAAAGCTAATGGCAGAGAAATGCCATCCACAAACTTCCAAATCCAGCCTTTCTCTTTCTAAATCAGTGTCTCCTTCCTTTCTCTTCCTTTCTCCTCTTCCCACTGTGGAGGTGCTGGAGGGGCTGGACTTTTAACTCGGGAGATGTTTTAGCTCTTGCAAAATCATCCCAGCAGCCTTGGGACGGCAGCCACATTAATAAAAGCAAAAATGCAGAGGAGTCTGTTAAGGGAACTCCTGCAAAAATCCCTTCCCGAAAACATTGCAGGCAACACTGGCTTTTTATTTGAGCTTTCTCTCCTCCCCTCTTATTTCATCAGGGACGTGGGTTTTGCAGGCATTCGAATGCCTGGAAGATGGTGCAAGGTGGGGTTTCTGCACCAGATTTGGCCCCTTGATCCTCCTTTCATCGACAGCAGTTTTGCAGGTGAAAACCTGGAATTTGCAAGTTAAAACCTGCAAATATTCCCCAAAACTAGGGGACTGACATTGTGAATGAAGCCTGGCAATGATGCCAAGGCCATGGGTGAGAAGTCCTGTTGGTGCCTTTCACCTGACAGTGGAGAGGGATAAAAAAAGCTACCAAACCAGGGAGACTGAGATAAGTTTTTTTAACGAGGAAGTCAGCTCCTTCGAAATGCCTCCGGGTTGGGTTTAATATCAGCAGAAACATTCTTGGGCAGGGTGGGGAGAAAGCACTGCTCTTGCTGCTGAGAGCAGACCCAAAATTACCCAAACTACCCCCCAAAAAAGTCCAAACCAGCCTCCCAAAAACTTGCCTCTGCTTTTCTGCATCCCCCAGGCATGGAGGAAGCTGCACAACAGTGGGGAGAAGAGCAAAATCAGCCCCAAGGGAGTAGGGAACTGCATCTGTAAGCAGCTTTTGAGCATCACTCGGTCTCTACGCTGGGATTTTGGGGCTGGAGAGAGGAGGAAAGCAAGGGGGGTGGCAAGGAAAATGCGTTTTCCCTATCTTCCTGGAGGGTTTTAGCTCATTGCTTCATTACCTCCTTGATTTAACATCACCTCTCCAGGCTGAGCACCCACCAACACCCACCCTGGGCAAAGGGACTTGGGTGCAAGGACCAGTCCCTGCAAGAAAACGTGGTGTTGTTTAACATTGATGGCATCTGCCATGCTTTGCTTGGAGGGCTGAGCAGCTCAGGGGCCATTTGGTGCCTCGCTGCGAGCTCACGGCTGCCCGGGGAGGCTGTTCTGGCCTCTCCAGCAGTTCAGAACGAGGAGGTTATGGTCAGGCCATGTTTATTTTGTTAAAGTTCACAAAGCCATCAGAGCGCTGGGAGGTGCTGAGGGGGGGAAGGGGGGTGCACTGCAAGGTGATTAAAAACAATGAAAAGGGAAAAACTACCCCAGTAACTGAAAAGGGAAAATTAGTTTGGGATTTCAGTGGGGCTGTGGGCAGGGATGTGGCAGGTGGCAGGGATGCAGTGAGTGGCATGGATGCTATGGATCGCATGGATGCTGCAGGTTCCAGGGATGCTGCAGGTGGCAGGGATGCTGTATCTCATGAGGGACATCCACTCAACCAAAATAAAGGTGGAAGAAAATTGAACCAGAGGATTGGAAGGGAAAATACATCTGGAGGACTGTCTCCTTGCTGTGAGGGAGGAGCAATGCAATGGTCTGACTGGGGAAAGGGACTTCTCCTCCACACTTGCACACTCCTCCCATCAGCAGTATTTACTCAATAGCACCAGGAGAAATCCCAGGTTGGCCAGACCAGCTCCTGCCAGTGATTGTTTTGGTGCTGCAGCCTCACAGCCCCTTGCTGCTTCATCCTCAGTTTTTTGATCCCTGATCCCCTTGGTTTGGCCCTATCTGCACCCTGCGAACCTACCACTGGCTCTTCCTCTCCAGAGTGGTCCCCAAGATTTCCCCCAGCCCAGCACCCATGGGTGCCCTGACTCGGTCTGTTACACAGGCAGGGCTGCAGGGAGGGCAGCACCTGCCCCTCTGCGGGGCACAGTTTAGAGTGGACTCTGACGTGGGGCTGCTCCATCTCCAGCAGTGCTGTCTCCTCATGGCAAGGGGCATTAGGAGGTGTCAGAGAGCGCAGAGATGCTTGCAGCATGCAGGGATATTTGCAGCAGACAGGGATGCTCACGAGATGCAGGGATTTTTGCAGCAACATGGAGGAATGCTTCCAACCCATGAGGACGTTGCAGTGCCCAGGATATTCGTGCTGCATGGGGATGCTAACAGTACAGGAAGATGTTTGCAGCATGCAGGGATCCTTGCAGGGTGCAGTGATGCTGAAAACACACGATACTTGCAATGTGCAGGCATTTTGGCAGCACATAGGGATGACCGCAGCCCACGAGAATGTTGTAGTGCAGCAGGGTGCTGGTGGGAGGTGTCCCTGCCCATGGCATAGGAGTTGGAACTAGGTAAGCTGCAATGTGCGCTCGCAGCCCAGAAAGCCAAACGGTGTTGTTGGCTGCATCCAGAGCAGAGGGAGCAGCAGGGCCAGGGAGGGGATTCTGCCCCTCTGTTCCGATCTTGTGAGACCCCACCTGGAGCCCTGCGTCCACCTCTGGAATCCCCAAGATAAGAAGGATATGGAGCTGCTGGAGTGGGTCCAGAGGAGGCCATGAAGATGATCTGAGGGCTGGAGCCTCTCTGCTATGAGGACAGGCCGAGAGAGTTGGGTCTGTTCAGTCTGGAGAAGAGAAGGCTCCAGGAAGATCTTAGAGCAGCCTCCCAGTACTGAAAGGGGCTCCAGGAAAGCTGGGGAGGGACTTTTTCCAAGGGCCTGGAGTGACAGGACAAGAGGGAAAGGGTTTAAATTGGAAGGGGGTAGATTTAGATTAGACATTAGGAAGAAATTCTTCACAATGAGGGTGGGGAGGCCCTGGCCCAGGTTGCCCCAGGGAAGTCATGGCTGCCCTATCCCTGGAGGTGTTGAAGGCCAGGTTGGATGGGGCTTTGAGTCCCCTGATCCAGTGGGAATTGTCCCTGTCCATGGCAGGGGGTTGAAACTGGATGGGCTTTGAGGTCCCTTCCAACCCAAACCATACCATGATTCTTTGACACTTGTAGCGTACGAGGATGTTTGCAGCACATGGTGATGTTTGCCAAGGGCAGGGATCTTTGCAGAACTTGGGGATGCATAAAGAGGTTTGCAGGAGTTGGGGACACCTGCAACAGGTTTTTGGACTTTCTGTGCCTCAGTTTCCCCGTTCCTGAGCCAAGCACAGAGATCCTGTAGGTTTGCTGTGGTCTCGTCCTCACAGGATGCTGCAGTGCTGGGAAACCTGGCCGTTCAGCAGCAGCGTGGCTGCAGCTTTGGAGGGCAGCCAGAGGGGTTGCGGGGGCCCCGCTACTCCCCAGATGTGATAAGGAAAGGTTCAGATGAGACTGGGAAAAGAAAGAAGGGGGGAGGGGGGACAGAAAAAAAAAAAAGCAAAAGCAAAGCAAATTTCTTGGCAAATCAAAGTGAAATGTTTGCACGTGGCCATGCATCCAGCCTTTCCTCCTGATAAGGGTCTCCAGGGAGGAGGAGTGGGAGGTGAGACGATGCTACCAGCAATTGGGCTTCGTTGCAAGGAACCCACGAGCTTTGCCAGTGCTGGGTGACAGGGGCTGGTGTGCCTCAGTTTCCCCACCCTGTGCATCCATGGAGGAGGGGGAAAGGAGTTAAAACTATGCCGGTAAAACACCTTTAGGGGTTAAACATGGCAATTTTCTGCTCAGTTTTATCCAAAACATACGTTTTTGCCACTATTCCAGTTATCTGGGTTATTTCCTGTGTGTTTGCTCCCATGGCAACCAGCCCAGCATGAAGGACCTATTTACTGGGCCCAGGGATAAGGAACAGCCATGTGGTGTCAATTCTGAAGGTTCTCCATCCCCTCTGCCTGTCTCTGTTTCTCCCTCCGCCACAGCCTTGGGGTGTCCACCAGGAGCCAGATCCAGCCAGGGGCAGGGATGTCAGCAAGGTGAGGTGGTGGGCTGGGTTTGGGGAGCTCAGAGGAGATGGTGATGGGCTGCAGCAGTGGTCCGAGGTCTTCAGGGAGATATGGATGAGACAAGGAACCTACAACGTTGGTTTGAGGTGTACCAAGACACTGGGCTGGAGATGGGGTTGGGGTCTGGTTAAATACAGCACAGGTATGAGGCCTGACCAGAAGATAAGCAGGGCTGGAGACAAGCTACCTGCAAAGTACGTTCAGGGTCCATCCAGAAGATGGGGCTAGAGTTGAGCTACCTGTAGTGCTGACCTGAGGTCCATACAGATGATGGGACTGGGAACAGCAGGGAGAAGCTACCTATGTCGGTCTGAGGTGCACCCAGGAGAATAGGACTGAAGACAAGCTATGGGCAACTCCAGCCAGAGGTTCATTCAGATTATGGGGCTGGAGAGACGACCTGGGAGAAGCTGCCTACAACATCATCCCAAGGTCCATCCAGGAGACAGGACTAGAGTCAACACACCGAGAGGCTCAGGTCAGCTCTACCCTGGGGCAGAAGGGTGTTGGAAGATCCTGGCAACCATGAAGACCTCAAATCACCCCTAGAATCTACCAAGGGGGTGCAGTGAGGTCTGTCCCACCCTTAGCAGGTACAGACTCCTATTGGAGGTCACCCCAATGCTCCAAGAAAACCAACATCTGCACAGGGCTGTTCTTTGCTCCTTCCAAAAGATCAGGGCATCTATTGGGCCCAGCACCAGAGTGGGGTTAAATGACCAAAATACAGGAAAAAGAGTTAAAACCAGCCCCTGGTTTACGGGAAGGGGAAAGGGAAGGGGGAGGAGAAGAAGGGGAGAGGGAGAGGGAGCAGGAGAGGAGTATTTTCTAGTAATTCTCTTTATTAGTCGCTGGGCTGGTGCTGCGGGGGAAGCTGATAAAGTCAGGCAGGACCAGGCACAGGATGGGGATTTTGGGAATGATTCACTCCCAAAGTCTCCTGCCGAGGCATTGCTGATGAAAAAAAGCCAAAGTATTTTTTCTAAAGCACCTCACTCTCACTGCAGTGACCCTTCCCGCCAGCCTGGCCATTTTTCTTTTTAATAAGAAAAAGAAAAGGCTTTCATCCAAAATAAACCTTCTTTATGAAAACGTGTACTTGGGTCAAAAAGCCACTTTTCACCAGGGGAAAAATAAACCAAGAAAAGCCTGTCCAACCCCTGAAGTGATGGGTTGGCACAGCTCACGGGGAGATGTCTCCTCTGAAGCCAGTAGTGCCTCTCCTCTCCCTCTCCCTTTACCTCTCCCTCTCCCCTACCCTTCTCCTCTTTGCCTTCCTCCTCCTCATTTCCTCTCCTGTTGTCTCACCTTTTCTCTCTTCATTTTTTCTCTTCTCATCCTCTTTGTCCCTTACCTCACCTCTCCTCACCTCTCCACCTTCTCTCCCTAGGTGCTGTGGGTGCCCTGGCCGTGGCACCCATAAAACTCCCAGCTGGCTCCCTGCCAGTTCCTGCTCCCTGCCTCAGTTTCCCCGCTCACATAGCACCTGCTGCACTGCAGAGCACGTTCAGCAGGTGATGCCACCCAACACCACCTCTACCACCAAGGGTCGGGGGTGCACCAGGCAGCTGGACCCCCCCAAACCTTCCTTTCCTGGAGATTCTCAGGTGTCAGTGGGAGCTGGGGAGTCCCAAGGGGGAGAAGGGGGAGAGATGAGGTGTCTGCTGGGGATAGGACAGGGAGGTGGAGACCGGGATGAGGGTCCCAGTGGTACCTGCTGGGAACAGGAAGAAGGGGGTGGGGACTAGGTTGAGGGACCTGATGGGGACTGGGACAAGTCCACCAGTCCCGTGGTGGTGGGGACCAGGACAAGGGGACAAGGGACGTGACAGGGACTGTGATAGGGTGATGGGGACTGGGACAAAGTGATGGGGACTGGGATGAGGGACCTGACAGGGACTGGGATAGGATGATGGGCACTGGGACAAGGCAGCTGGTTGGGGTGGGTACAGGGCAATGGGACCTGGACAAGGTACTTGCTGGGATTGGGGTGATGGGAATCAGGACAAGACACCTGCTGGGGACAGAGCACAGGGGGACAAGGCGAGTAACCCACTGGAGCCCAGCGTGGGGGGACAGTGACCAGTTCATGGCAATGAAGAGCATCTCCCATGCTTAGCTGCCTCTCACCTACCTTGAGCTATGAACCCACAGCCTCCCTCCTCCCCAAACCCGCAGTGGGGTGAGCAGAGGCCCACGGTGCCCACCTTGCTCGCCCCCAAAGACTCAGTGGTGCTGGGTGGCTCCTGCAGGGCTGCAAGTGCTGAGGGCCGGCACGCGGGGAGCTGCCGGCTCAATGCCAGGGCCTCGCTCCCACGAGTGGATGAAAGGCTCCCTGTCCAAGCAGCATTCAATGCGCTGCGAAGGCTCATTCCCGATCATTCACGCTTTGAGGCGCAGCTGCAAAACCCCCTCTGGGAGCCCGGGATGCTCTGGGGGCTTTGTTCAGAGTAGTCCTGCTTCCTGGGGAACTGTGACAGGCCGATGGGATTACGGGGCAGGAGAAATCCATAAAAATTAAATAAAAATCACCCTCGCAGCAACCATGCTGGTGCGGAGAGACAAAGGGGGCTCTGGAATCCCTCTGCTCCTGCCCCAGGGACCCCATGCACCTTCGATACGGTCCTGGGATGCACCAGTGTTCCAGAGGGGCACGGGGCCCCTAAGGAGGAGGGAGGCCCGCTTTTCTGCTCCCAAACCCCAGCAGGGAGCAAGAGGAAAAGAAGGGAAAATCCTCATGAGAAAGGAAATCTTGTGAGGAAGGAAACCTCGCAGAGAGGAAAAACCCAGCAGGCAGGAAAGAGCTTACAAGGAAGGAGAGCTGGCAAGCAGGAAAACTTGGTGAGAAGGAAGAACCTTGTTGCATGGAGAAAGAATCTTGCTTGGAAGAAGAACTTTGCATGGAGGAAAAATCCTTGCATGGAGAAAAAAACTTGCATGGAGGAAAACCTCACGAGGAAGAGAACCTTGTGAGAAGGAAAACCTTGCAAGGAGGAAAACCTTGTGAGGAAGGAAACCTTGCATGGAGGGAAATCTTGTGAGGAAGAAAACCTTGCAAGAAGGGAAACCTCATGAGGAAGGAAACCTTGTGAGGAGGAAAACTGTCCATGGCAAAGCTGAAACCCATGTGAGGGCAGAAGCACCAGCTCACACGAGCCCCGCAGGACAAGTGAGGGTTCTCCTGGCCAGGCCCCAGCGCGGTTGTGTTGCCATGAGGTTAATTGGGAGAGCGCGCGGCTAAAGGGTGTAGCTTGTCCAGTGCCTGCTCCCTAATGAGCATCTCGTTTGAATCCATGCAAAATAGCAGGGAGCATGGAGACATGCTAATTAAAGTGATTGCTGTTCTCTAATTAGGCAGCAATTCCCTCCATCATGAGGGCATTCTCATGCAAATAGTGCCCGAGGGGGGGGAATAAAACACCACAAATCTCATTTGGGGAGTTTTGGCAGCATCCCTGCCCTGTGAGGGACCAGCATTATAATCTCAATTTTGATTATTTTTACCCCAAAAACCCAGCTTGGCCATCCTGCTTCTGCACTGGCAGCAGTCCTCAGGTCCTCAGCTTTCCTGGTGGCCACCACACAACCAGTGAGTGAACACCCTGTGTTGATTTTTGGGCTGTTTTTTTCAGATTAAAAGGGATTTTTAACCTACTGGGGACTTTTCTCATCTTCATCTTCTTTATATTTTTCTCCATGTACACTTGTGGAAATAATGACATCTGAAACTTCCCAAGGGATAAAACCAGGGCTGGGGAACCCAGTGTGATGCAACCCATTAGTCTCACAGGTTTGCCTGAAAAAACAAGAAACTTTGTTCCAAGGCTGTTGTTGGTTTTGGTGTTTTTTTTTTTAAAAATAGCCAACCAAACAACCCCCCCCATTTCTCTTTTAGTTTGAACACAGGAGCTGTACTTCTTCCCAGTCCCCTCCTTGTGCTGCTGAAGGCTTTCCACCTGAAATCTGTCCCTTTCTAGCTCAGCCACCACCCTTCACATGTGACTAAAATTCAGCAAATTCCCCCAGACTGAGGCATTTGGGAGATATTTTTGGGCCTTTTGAAAATGGCTGGGAAAAGTAGCGAGAGATTGGATACAGGATGGGGCCGTAATGCACGGCTCTGCCATTTTCAGTCCCACAGATGAGGTCTAAGGCCGGGCAATTTAGTGAGCTGTTAATATTAAATTATGCTGCAAATGATGGGTGCCTCCCTGACACTCCCTGTGCTCGCGCTGTGGTTTGCGTCTGGATGCCATCCTAAGGCCCGAGAACCCCGCTCTTTGCTGGTTGTCAGCCCCATCTGGTAGGGGCTTCTCAGTGCCGTTAGAGAATCATAGAACCGTGGAATGGTTTGGCTTGGAACGGATCTCAAAGCCCATCTAGTTCCATGCCCCCCTGCCAGGGGCAGGGACACCTCCCACTGGATCAGGGGGCTCCAAGCCCCATCCAACCTGGCCTTGAACACCTCCAAGGATGGGGCAGCTACCACTTCACTTGAAACCCATGCCAGGGCCTCACCACCCCCATTGTGAAGAATTTCTTCCTCAGGTCTAATCTAAGTGTTCCCCCTTCTGATTTAAAGCCATTCCCCCTCGTCCTATCCTTGCACTCCCTGATTAAGAGCGCCTCCCCTGCTTTCCTGGAGCCCCTTTCAATCCTGGAAGGCTGCTCTGAAGGTCCCCCAAGAGCCCTCTATTCTCCAGGCTGAACAACCCTAACTCTCTCAGTCTGTCCTCATAGCAGAGGTGCTCCTGCCCTCAGACGATCTTCATAGCCTTCCCTGGACCCACTCCAACAGTTTCATTTTGAGGATTCCAGAACAGGACACAGGACTCCAGGTGGAGTCTCAGTACTCCAGGTGGGGTCTTATCCAGCAGAAGATCCCTCACAGAGCATATGTGCCGCAGCCAGGAGCATTTCCAGCCTTCTGGAAGAAGCTGGTGTCCCTCTTGTGCTCCCTCACACCTGCGATGCTGTGGGGTGCAGCTGCGGGAGAATGTGGCTTCAGAGCTCCACCTCCAGCCCTGTCTTGGCCCTGGGAGGTGAGAGGGCTGAGAGCCGTCACTGTGAGGGAGAAGGATGGATGACAGCTATACAGGTGCTGCAGTGCATCAACAGGCAGCCTGGGCAAAGCAGTTGCCTGTACATGGTGCCCAGCCACGTGGTGCCCAGTGCATGGTGCCCAGAGTGTGATGCACAGTTGCATGGGTGCACAGTGCATTGTGCATGGTCGTGTTATGCCTGGTACACAGCCACACAGTGTATGGTCTCATAGGTGCATGATCACACGGGTGCACTGTCACACAGTGCCTGGTAACAGTTTCATGCAGTTCATGGTCACACAGTCACATGGTTGCACAGTGCATGGTCCCACCGTGCACAGTCACACAGTTCATGGTGCACAGTCACACAGCTGCACAGTGCACGATCACATGGGTCCATGGCCACACAGTGCATGGGCGCATGGTCGCACAGTGCATGATCGCTTGGTGCAAAACCACTTGGTTCACGCTTGCTCAGTTCATGCCACACTTGGTTCATGTTGCATGGTGTGCAATTGCTCGGTTCATGATCACTTGGTCGTGATTGCTCTGTTCACACCACTTGGTTCACTATCGCTCTGTTCATGATAGCTCAGTTTATGCCACACCATGCACAATCGCACGGTTCAGGCTGCACGGTGCGTGATCGCTTGGTCACAATTACTCAGTTCACACTGCATGGTTCACAGTTGCTTGGTTCACAGTCACTCTGTTCATGATTGATCAGTTCATGCTGCTTGGTCATGTTTGCTCAGTTTACAATTGCTTGGTTCACAACAACCAGTGTGTGATTGCTCTGTTCACGATGACTCGGTTCACGATTGCTTGGTCACACTGCTCGATTCATGTTCACTTGGCAAATGATCGCTTTGTTTCCACCACTTGGTTCATGATGGCCCAGTTCACGATCGCTCGTTCATGATTGCTCCATTCACACTGCACGGTGCGCGATCACTTGGTTCACAATTGCCTGGTTCACACTCGCTCTGCTCACAATCACTCTGTTCACGATTGCTCGGTTCACGATTGCTCGATCATGATTGCTGTGTTGAAAAACTGCTTGGTGCACACCTCACGGCGCAGGATCGTTCACAATCACTCAGTGTACAATTGCTCAGGTCACAATCGCCGTGCTCACGATTGCTCGGTGCACGATTGCTCGGTTCACACCGCTCACTTCCTGCGCCCTTAGCCCGCACCGCACGGTGCACGATCCCTCAGCTCGCAACCGCGTCTCCTTCCACACCGCTCCGCCCCGGACCGGCCCACCCCTCGTTCCCCCGGCTCCGCTCCGTTGGTTCGCTCCGCGGAGCGAACCAACGGCGCGGGGCGGGGGGGGGTCCCCGGGGCGGGGCGGGCAGAGCGGCGGGCGCGGCGCATGGAGGCGGCCGTTGCCCGCGGGCCGGCCGCACAACCTGGCATGAGCGGGGGCGAGCGGCACGGGGCCGGGGGGCGGCCGAGAGGTAATGGGGTCTGTGTGCGCGGGAGTCTCTCTGTGAAGGGACTGTGTGTACGGGGTGTCTGTGCGCGGGAGCCTTCTGTGCGGGGTCTGTGTGTGCAGGATCTCTGTGCGGGGTGTCTCTGTGCAGGGTCTCTATGCGCGGGGTATCTGCGGGGGTCCCTGTGCACATGTCTCTGTGCGGGGGTCCTTGTGCGCGGGGGTCCTTGTGCGCGGGGTCCCTGTGCGCATGTCTCTGTGCGGGGGTTCCCTGTGCGGGGGTCGCTGTGCGGGGTGTCTCTGTGCGGGGATCCCTGTGTGTGTGGGTCCGTGTGCACGGGGTCCGTGTGCGCGGGGTCTCTGTGTGTGTGGGTCCCTATGCACGGGGTCTCTGTGCAGGCTCCCTGTGTGCAAGGTCCCTGTGTGCAGGGTCTCTGTGCAGATGGGACTATTTTTGCCATCCCAGCGCTGTGGGGAGGGTAGTGGGTGGGACTGTGTTTGCCATGGGACTGTGGTGCAGGTGATGGGGCTGAGTTTGCTATGGAAGCACCGTGGGGCGGGCAGTGGGGCTGTGTTTGCCATCCCAGCGCTATGGGGCGGGTGATGCGTTATGTTTGGCATCTCAACGCTATGGGGAGGGCAGTGGGACTGTGTTTGCCGTGGAATTGCTGTAGGGTTGGGCTTGGGCTCCCCTAGCCTCTCAGCCCTCTTAGCCGGGATCGTCTCAGTGCTTGGTTATAACCCGTGAGGTCGGATTGGAGGGGCTGAAGTCCCCCCGTGCTGTGCGATGCTGCCGCTCCAGCTGCAGAGCATCTCAGCCCAGAGATTTCCCTTTATTCCTGCAGTAAGGTGCCTCCAAGCTTCGCACTGTCCCATTCTGGAATTTGAAATTACTTTTGCTCTTTGCCAGAAAAAAGGATACTAATTATACAGTTGCAGACTTCTAATGAAAGAACCCTCCAGCTAGCCGTCGCGTGTTTCCAATATTAGTGGTTTTAAACCAAAAGGGAAATGTTTTTCAGATGCGACACCCAGCTTTCAGCTGTGAGGCAGAAAGCAGGCAGTGTTTATTTTGCCCCTGCCTTGTAACTGTTTGAAGGATTGGCGAATGGGTAAATGTGATGGCTTTATGTAGCGCTTTTTTTACTGCTTTCCCCAAATGATTTGCGTGTCTGCGTGTGAGGAGGCCTCGGAGCAGGAATAGCTGTGCTGAGCCTGCGGCTGTAAAGCTGTCAGCTCTGGAGCAGTGTTTACTCAATGAGTTGTGTCTTTCACACGTGCGCCAGAAATACAATTTACCAACCCAAACACGGGGCTGGCGCTCGCAGCCACTGGTTGCCAAGGGGACTGAGAAGCACGGAAACCACGAGTCCTGGGGGTTTTGTCGCTCGTGGCTTGGTGTCTTCTGTGAACAAAGCAGGTAACGTTGTTGTTGTGCTGGGGTTTGGAGTTGAGCTGCGTGGAGCCAGTGTGCTTTTCTCCTCATCTCCCACTGCTCTGGGGTTTTAACAGTTGCTATTTATGGGATGTGCTGCCTGCCCATAGATTCTTCAAGGAGAAAATGTGCTTTGGTGGTAGCTGAGAGCAATGGCTCAGTCCTTCATGTTGCGATATTCCAGAAATTCCTAGAGGAAAGCTGGAGAGGGGCTTTTCACAAGGGCATGAAGTGATAGGACAGTAGGGAATGGCTTTAAATTGGAACGGGGGAGATTTAGATTAGACATTAGGAAGAGAGTCTTCACAATAAAGGTGGTGAGGCACTGGCACAGGCTGCCCAGAGAAGAGGTGGCTGCCCCATCCCTGGAGGTGTCCAAGGCCAGGTTGGATGAGGTTTTGAGCCCCCTGATCCAGTGGGAGGTGTCCCTGCCCATGGTAGGGGATGGAACTGGATGATCTTCAAGGTCCCTTCTATCCTGAACCATTCTACGATTCTATGAAATTCTCGGCTTGGTTAGTGGTGAAAACTTCATGACATGGTTTCTTAATGCTTTTCTATTAAGCTTGATATTGTGTGCCTTATTTACAGCCCCTGTGCTTTTGTTCGACCAGACTGAAATAGGTGGCAAGTGCCGCTTGCCTAGATAAAAGGAGGCTGAGGGGAGACCTCATCACTGTCTACAGCTCCTTGAAATTAGGTTGTGGTCTTTTCTCCCAAGTGACAGGTGATAGGATGAGAGGAAATGGACACCAAGGCATGTTCAGGTTGGATGTCAGGGAAAGTTTCTTCTCTGAAAGGGTTCTCAGGCCCTGAGAGAGGCTCCCCAGGCAGGTGGTGGAGATGAGCTGCTCAGGGATGGTTCAGTAGTGGACAGGTATGGTTGGACTTGGTGATCTCAAATGTCTTTTCCAGCCAAGCGGTTCTAAATGTGTTTAAAACAAACCCATACTTTTTAAAAGCAGTTGTAAGGCCATGTTGTGGGGAGGGCATGATAATGAAGCGCTGCTGCATTGAAAAAAAGTAAACACTTTTCCTGTAACCTTTTCCAAAAACAAAAGCGGAGCTTCCAGCTGGCTCAGTCCGCGTCCTAGAAAAATCCACAGGCTCGCAAAGCAGCTTTAGAAGCCCATGGCTTTTGCTCAGAACTTAAAGCTTGTCCTGTGCAGGGACTGGAGTTGGAGTCAATGATCCTCCGACTCAGATCATTTTATGATTCTTTGATTCTATGAAATATTTAGATGGGATTCACCAGGTTATCTGCCAGCTACGTCTTAAAAGGTTTTTTTTTTCCTCCTCTGAGGAGTAGGAAGTAAGATGGGAACAGCTGTAGCGGTGAGGGATTAGTAATTCACTCAAGGATGAGTGTGATAGCTTTTTCACTTGGATTAATGTGATTTACACCGCTAAGCTGCTTGTAGACAGCCATGCCTGTGCGTGCAAGGTGAAGTGTGGGCGCTCTGGTAGCTGCTCCCACCTTGACAAGCTCTGAGATACCAGGGAAAGCAGCATGCAGTGGGGTATTTTGCCATCCATGGTGCAATCTTGGTTATTCTTGGGTTGTTCAGCCCAGAGAAGTGAAGGCTCTGGGGAGATCTTATAGTGGCCTTCCAGTACCTGAAGGGGCTCCAGGAAAGCTGGGGAGTGTGGCTCTTTACAAGGGCCTGGAGTGCTAGGATGAGGGGGAGCGGCTTTAAACTGGAAGGGGGAAGATTTAGATTAGACATTAGGAAGAAATTCTTCACGATGAGGATGGGGAAGCCCTGACAAAGATTGCCCAGAGAGTCGTGGCTCCTGCCTCCCTGGAGGTGTTCAGGGCCAGACTGGGATGGGATTTTGAGTAGCCTAGTCTGATGAGAGGTGTCTCTGTCCATGGCAGGGGGTTGGAACTGGATGGGCTTTGAGGTCCCTTCCTACCCGAACCATTCTATGATTCCATGATTCTTCATCCTTTATGAGGTTGGTGGAATGACAGCTTTACCTGCTACTCATGGTTCTTTGACCGCCAGCCTGTCTGGATGCTGACAAGCAGTGCTTGGGCAGGCACACTGCATGCTCTCTCTGCTGGCTTCCTGAACTTTGTGTTTCTTACCCCAACACCAAGAGGAAAACACATAAGGAGAGGCCTGACTCTGCTAGAGGGGCAGATCCCAGCAGAGCTTTCATTATCTCGAGGTGTGCTGTAAGCCCGTAAACTGAGGCTCGTGCTTACTTTGGCTCGCTGGTGTGCCAGAGGAATAAGGCAGCTGTGCTCTGGCTTCAGGTGATGTCACTTGAGGATTTTAACTGTCAGAGCTTAAAAATACACTGACTTGCTTAAAGACTGCTTCTGCAGATGTGGAAATTGTGAAGCAGAGCAATTGATTTGCTCATGTGAGTACACAGCGGTCCTGGTGTTTGTCATCTCATAAATCCTCCTCTGTGGGTCCCCAGGCAGAACTGCTTTGCCTGGCGAAGTCCTCGGTCATACCAAGACCACTGAAATTAGTTTGGAGTCTGCTTGAGATGAGATGCTGCCATGAAGTGTGAGACAGCAAAGCTGAGTTGCCAAAAAACTGACTGGGAAGCCTATGGTAATTAAATAATTTTTGGGAAAAAAGCTGTTTCCTGAAGCACTACCTGGTGCAGCTGTGCATGCAGCGAATTGCACGGTACAGCCAGGAAGCACCTTCTCCAGCGCCCCTATTCGTGTACTGATGTGAGTGAGCGTGTGAAGGACCAGCTGCCTTGGTTTCAGCTTGTGAAAAGTGGTTTCAGCGATGTGACTGTGCATTTTGTTTTGTGGCATTCACTTTGCTCAGTTTGGTGGCTGCCTTCTGGCTGGGTGACGGCTCTGAGTTTGTGTTGCTGGGGAACCCACTTCCAGGGAGGCTTTGAAACCTGTGGTTCAGTACCAGGAGCTCTGTGACTGGGTGAGTCTTCACCCACAAACCTGGGGAGATCTGGCGTTTCAGATAATGCTCTGCATGGAATTGCTTTAATCAGTGTGCAGTGCAGAAACCTGCCTAACACCTTTTGTTAGGCAACATCTAATTTGTATGAATTAATTGATACTGTAAATGTGACCTTTATATGTGGAATCAGTTTTTTGTCTGTTGTTTTGCTTACAATTTGTTGACTGGAGGGGTGGCTCGGCTTCAGCTGAGTCACGCTGCTTTCCCACTTGTTTTTCTCTTGGTTTTCTGGTTTTCCTCAGTGTTCCAGGGAGCTTCTGAACTGATTCCTGTCTGCAGCTGCAATAAGACTGATCAAAAATGCTGGCTTACAGAGCTTAAAAACTTGTTAAAGATTTTCAGTCTTGTTTCAAGCTGAATTGGTCAAGTGTCCTCTTTAAATGGGAATGTCCAGCTTGTCTTGCAGTCCTGACTCTTAAAACTGGTACGTAGGTACAGAGCTGTATTCTCCAACAGCTCTTTTGCTGTTTTGATTCAATTTGTTACCAGGTGAGATGATACTGGGTCTGTTCTCCAGGCATATTCCCTTTCCTGTGTGATTAATGTTCTCCTGCTGGCCTCCTCAGGCAAGCTCTGCGATTGTGTGTCCCCTTCTCCCTCACCATTCTTTCTGGGATATTGTTTGTCCTTGGCAAATTCAGCAAAAACTCATTTGCTGTATAATTTCAGCTAACAGGAGGTCTCCAGCTACCCAAGGAGTGTTAGAATAGATAGTTTCCTCTCTCTCTCTCTGTGTTTCTCTCTGTGTGTATTTCTTTTTTCCATTGAGTGTTCTTCCAGTACTTTGCTTGGTTGATGGCTCAATACAGCTTCCAGGGCTGAGTGTCTCATAGTTTTCCACTCAGTTTCCCCAGCTTGCTTCTCCCTTTCTGGTGTGGGTGATGATTCTCCAGTGACAGTGGTCACTTTAGGGCTGGCTGCTCCTTCAGTCCAACCAGGGACTGAGACTTGTGCACCCAGACCACCTGACTTTTCCATTAAGCCCCTACTTGCTTTTTCTATGCGAGAAATATCTCCTGTCTTTCAACAGGAGGGAAAATAATCATGCAAGGTGGGGTATTTTCCCATTTCCTGTACCTACGAGATGTACCTACGTGATGTCTTGGAGCTCTTTGAGCCAGGTGGGATTCTGTTTCCCCCCTCCCCGCCCTTTCCCCAGCTCCTTGGGTGCAGTTTCACATTACAGATCCACCAGAGGACTTGCTGCTGCAGGAGGTGGCAGGTACATTCCTTCCTCTTCCGCTCTGCGAGCATCCAGCGGTGGAGCAGACATGGGGGAGTGACTCCAGCTAACCGTTCAAAAAAACAGCCCAGCTCCAAACTTTCCACAGCATCTTTCCCTGCAGTCACAGAGCTGCTAAAGCTTTCACCCTGATGACTGGGGGAGGCCTCTAGGGGCCGGAGGGCTGAGAGGGGAACAGCCCCTTTTGGCAGCAGTCAGGTTTTAAATTGGCTTAGCTGTCTCGTAAAACCGCGCTCTCCAAGCTGCAGCTGAGCCAGGAGCCGGTTTCCTTGGAAGGGGGAGCTTGCTGTTTGCCCCATGTCTCCTGCCCGTGCTTCTCTCTAGAGACGCCCAACTGAACTAGTTCAACTTGCTAAATCATAGAATCATCTGGTTGGAAAATACCTCTGAGATTATCGAGTCCAACTCTACCTGTGCAGTTACTAAACCATTTCCCTCAGAAACTCATCCTTCCATCTTTTAAATCCCTCCAGGGATGGTGACTCCACCACCTCCCTGGGCAGCCTCTGCCAGTGCCTGAGAAACCTTTCTGTGAATACATTTTTCCGAATGTCCAGTCTGAACCTGCCCTGGTGCAACTGTGGCCGTTCACTCTTGTTCTGTCACTTGGGAGAAGAGACCAACACCTGCCTCACTACAACCTTCTTTCAGGCAGTTGTAGACAGTGATGAGGTCTCCCCTCAACCTCCTCTTCTTAAAACAGTGGGGAGGGGGAATAATCCCCTGAAACCCAGAGAAAGATGAGCTAGCTGGGTTGGAATATTTTCTTCCATGTAGCAGGAGGGGTGGAGGGTGCCAAGCATGCTGGGGAAGAAGACTATCCCTTCTGGCAGCAGCTGTGAGGCGAAACCGCACCCTCGGCTCACCTGTCTTGTCGGATTGCGCCTTTGGTTTACAACCTGCGCTGCTCTGTAGAGTTTTCCCCACAGAATTCAACCATTGTATCTGTTAATGAACCAAGCGGTTGAGCCTTTTTTGTTTAATACAAAGACAAGTTGAATATTTCCTAGCTCACAGTCATGGAAAGTCTGCCTGCCTTGCAGACTTGCAGCCAACCTGTAAAATGCCAGAGAACACCAGACCAGGTAGCTGCTGCCACTCTTGAGGGCAGACGGGCCCTGCAGAGGGATTGGGGCAAACTGGAGAGCTGGGCAATCATCGACCACATGGAGTTTAACAAGGACAGGGGCCGGGTTCTGTCTCTGGGACATGGCAGTCCTGCATGGACAGACAGCCTGGGGAGCGAGAGGCTGGAGAGCAGCCCTGCGGAGAGGGACCTGTGGGCTCTGGGTGAGGGCAAGTTGACCACGAGCCAGCAGTGCCCTGGCAGCCAAGAGGGCAACTGTGTCCTGGGGGGCATCCAACATGGCATCACCAGCTGGGTGAGGAAGGAGATTGTCCCACTCTGCTCCGCTCTGGGGCAGCCCCACCTTGAGCACTGGGAGCAGTTCTGGGCACCACAGGATAAAAGCGATCTAAAGCTACTGGAAGAGTGTCCAGAGGAGGGCACAGAGTTGGGGAAGGGTCTGGAGGGGAAGTTGTGTGAGGAGAGGCTGAAGTCACTTGGTCTGTTCAGCCTGGAGAAGAGACTGAGGGGAGACCTCATCACGCTCTGCAGCTTCCTCACACGGGAAGGAGGAGGAGCAGGCGCTGAGCTCTTCTCTCTGGGCCCAAGGGAATGGGAGGAAGATGTGCCAGGGGAGGGTTAGCTTGGACATTAGGAAAAGGTTCCTCACCCAGAGGGTGTTGGAGCACTGGAACAGCTCCTCAGGGAAGCAGTCATGGCACCAAGGCTGACAATAGTCGAGAATCACTTGGACAAGGCCCTCAGGCACACAGTGTGAATGGTGGGATTGTCCTGTGCAGGGACAGGAGTTGGACTTGATGATCCTTGTTGATCCCTTCCAACTCAGGACATTCTATGATTCTATGTTGAACGGCCCCCGGTTGAAAATGGGCTCTGTGAAGGAGAGAGACAAAGGGGCTGGGCACTGCTGGTTTATATTTTTGGGGTGTTTTGAGGGCATTTTGTCTTTGCCAAGGTGGTTATGGGTTGTGTTGCTTGCTGGCTTGCTCTCCCCTCCTCCTGGCGAGAGCCCTGCAGCGTGGACTATTAGCTCCCACCAGAGGAGAGCTGAGCTGTGGGCATCTTTTCTGCCCCCCTTCATCTCAGGGTAAGACAAGACGGTTTGTGAACACCTCTGCAATTGTCCTGCATCATCTGCTAAGCCGTAAAGGACAAGCAGGTGCTGGAGATGTCTTTCCTCCTGGAGAGCATCATCGTATTCTGCGTAGATACCTTGTATCCAGGCTGCTCTGAGATGTGCTTGTTCCTGCAAGGGGATGGCACCGAGGATTTTCCTTTTGCGGTCCTCACTGGGTAAAACAAACCATTTATCTGGCTAAAAGGGCTCATTCTGAAGAACCTTAGAACAAAACATGATTTTTCTTATATGCTGGTTCAGGAGTTGACGCCTGGGTGACCATTCCTCTTGTGAGTACAGTTAACGTGGCCCCTGCTGAAACAAACTGAGGGTGATTCTTCAGACCTGAAATGCTCTTATTTGCTTCCAGATTAATCCAAGTTAGGTTTTCCCAAGTAATGTTACTGTAATCAGGTGTTTTTTTTCCAGTGTTTGTTAAGACACTCTAGGTCAGCCCAAATAAGGGTATAAGAAAGGCTGGCCATTTTCAGAAGGATCCACAGACAGTCAGTACATGACTCGTTGCCTTTATCTCTGAGATCAGGAGATTCCTTTGCCGTGATGGATTAATCCGCTCTTGAGTGAATAAGTTAACCGAGCTTCAAACAGATGGTTTGTATGTGTCTTTCCTCCCTGCCTCCCCTCTGAAAAGTTTCTTTCTTCACCATTTCATTCAGCCTGCCTGCTGAAATCTTCCAACAACCCATGTACGCATCGGCCCACTGTGCTACAGGAGGGGCAAGGACGGGATTGTGCCAGAGGTCTCTTGTGTATCCAAGTGGACCAGAAGATAAACTGCAGCTCTGCCAAGCCAGGGGAGGCTCAGGTTGGAGAGGGGGTGGCTGCAGGCTGCTCTGGCCATGACATCACCCATCTGCTCTGGCCATGACATCACCTGTCTGCATGTACTCCGTACCCCAGTGAGAAGTGTTGATGCTGGCACCGGCACCGTGAGGGGCTGCAGCTTGCACCACTCAGCTCTCACAGTGCCCCAGCGCCAGGCAGCGTGCTCTGTGTTCAGGAAAGAAGTATAGGGGAGTTTGAAAATTGGAGGTGAGGGGAGGAACTTATTGGCGACAAGGAGATGGCAATGGGTGCCTTAGAAGTTTGGGAAGATAGCTCATCAGTTGTGCTCAGCTTGCTCCATGGCCTTTGGAGCTGGAGGGGTTTGTTATGGAGCCACACAACAAGGATCTTCTCCCACTGACATGTGCGCAGACCTCATTATTGCATGCACAGTCGATTACAAAGCTGGGAAGGGGTCTTTGCAACTTTGGTGGTAGTGTTCATGTAGCATCCCTATGGATATACTGGAAAAACTCTTCGGCGGCTCTTAAGCTGTGTCTTGTCACTTTAATATCTTTGTACATGTCAGGGGTAGACAGATACTGTTGTCAGGCTCAGAGAGGCTGTGGGATGCAATGGTCTTGGGTGTCTGGGTGAGTCTTCCCTCTGCTCAGGTCCCCCCAGGTCTGCTGTAGGCTTTTTGCTTGTTGGCAAAAGCTTCCTTAGCTCAAAGTTGAGTTGGTGAAACTCCTCAGCTTTTGCCTTCTGGAGTTCTGTGAAAGCTGTTGTTCTCACATTGATCTGATTCCTTTGGGAGTGTGGATTGCGGCACTGGTGACAGCTTTCAGCTGTAGTTTGGAGAACTTTTGTGTGCTGTGGGGGGCAACGATAAAGTTTGTGAAATGTAATCTCCCTGTTGGAGAATGGGTCTTGCTGGTGTGGCTGTACATAACATGTGGTAGCTGAAGGGTTCTGCTATGTCATGTTCCAGCTTAATGTAGATTAAATGTATTGCAGAGTCAAACTCAACAACAGCATGTGATTTACCTTTGTCCTCTCCTTACCCTGGATCAGGGCTCACAACAGCTCCCAGATTTTGGCTCTGTGTGCATATGCTCAAGTGTAGCCCTGGATTTTCTTAAAGCTGCTGAGGGCTGCTTCTTCTGAGGAACGATTTCACATCTGCAATAGCTTCAGGAGATCTCTTTGTTTCTCAAGAGCCTTTTCAAAAGGTGCCTTTTGGTGTAGCTCTCGGATACGTGTTGCCTAAATCCTTTGCAGTGACAGTGTATCACGGCTTGATGGAGATTTGAGCTTCCTCAAAACACAAGTGAAGGAGGAAAACCCTGAGGGATTTTTGGAACAGAAGATGTTTTCTGTTCCTGCCACTAATTTTTGTTGCAGAATCAAATAGGAATGTATACTTTAAATCTTTGTCAGGGTGTAGAAGGAAGCTGGCAACGGATGTAATCAAAAATGTTATTATCAAACCCCTCGAAGTATGTTGAAATTTCATGCTTAATGGTATAATGTTACACAGAGCTATTCAGAGTGAGGCATTTTAGGGTGCAGACTGCACTTTGAAATTGCTGTGCGAGTTGGAATCAACCAGGGAGGTGTCTCGAACCAGATAACAGACTGGTGGGTGGTGGAGTTGGATGGTCTGCAGTTGTATGGCCTGAGTCTGTGCAGCTTTGGGAACTGTTGTGAACAGAGCTCAGAGGGATTTGGTGGCAGCATTAAATTAAGGTGTGGTTCTCTAGATTATGAGGGTTTGAACTGGGTTCTTAAAAAATAGTCTAGTTTTCAAGTTTGCTGTATGTAGCTAATTCATGCATTTGCTGTATGTAGCTATTATGTAGCCGACACACGGGGAAATGGTGTATATTGAGTTTGTCTAAAGTTCGTACTGGTTACAGTAAAACATGATGAACCAGATCCTACATGGTATATCAAAGACCCTGTTCCACCCAACCGGTGCTACAGGAGACCAGCAGTTTCCAGACTTATTCTGGTAGGTTGGAATAAGGGAACTGCAAGTAACCCTCACCCTTCTAGTCCCTCTTCCTCAAGGCTGCAGGTTGAGAACGTGAAAGCAGCTGAAGTCCTTCTCTGAGTCAAAGGTGTGAAGCTGTTTATTTTCACTCTGGCAATGTATATATTGCAGGAAGCAGATGCTCGCCTGCTTAACCAGAGTGTTCACTCCTTCTTTGGGGGCTGGCAAGGGAACAAGTGTTGTCCTGTCCAATCCCTCTCTATTAAAAAGTCCAGGCACCTTTCTCTGGCTGACTCTGAGATTACTTTAAAAAACATGCAGAGAAGTCAACAAAAAAAGAAACATTCATTTTCTTTGCCAAGTCTAAATGAAGACTAATGTCATGGTGCTGCTTAATCTTGTTTTTCTTGCTGTCTGATGGATGCTAATGTAGGATGGAATCAATCTTGGCAGCCGGTTGTCTTTGCAGGGCCCCTGTGTGTTGCTGAGCTCTGCATTAAAGTCATGTGGAGGAGCCCATGTGCTATGAAAAGTCTCAAACCTTCGTGTCCCTTCTTCCTGTGGGAAGGTGTCTCCCAGAACCTCTGGTCTGCAGTTGGCCATGCAAGCAGCGATCCTGTTCAGCAGAGCAGGATATGTCTGTGCGAGTGAACACAGGGTGCAGTCAGCTTAACCTGGTGGAAAAGTCTCCCTGGTAGCCGTGACGAAGTGTAGCTGGTTTCCTATCAGCTGCTCCTGTTTGAACTGGTTCTGCTGTCGCCTGGCTGGCGGGAGGGTATGGAGGGTTCTGACTCACCAGCTGCCGCTCGCTGCCATTCCTGCCCTGATGTCTCTCTGCTCTGGGCTGGGTCCCTACCTCCAGCAGCAGGGAGTGGACCCCATGGCATCACCTCCAAGCTCTGCTGTGGTTTCGTGATCATTCCTGACTCCTTCCCTTGGATCGATGCTCTCCTTTGGCTCTGCTGGCACAAGGAGGGAGGAGGGAAACCGTGGCCAGTGCTCAGTTGCACAATACTGCTGAGCAAATTCAGCCCAAAGCCTCCCTCCTCTTCCCTGGTGTCCTGCTGACCTTCTCCTGATGTGGGAGCTGGGTCAGTTAGTTGCAGCAAACCTGGCCTGACCAACAAGAAGGTCACTTTCTTTTTTCTGCCTATATTGAGACAACCTTTCCTTGGGACCTGAAGCCAACAGGACTGTCCTGCTGCTTTGCTAGGGGAGGTTTGTCAGTTGTCTCAGGATTCCTTCCCTCCAGGCTGAGAAGCTGAGGAGCGTGTGTTTGCCAGACAGTTCAGACTTCAATCTTGAAACCAGGTTTGGTTTGTTGAGCATGGGGGAAGGGAGGGGAGGAGAGCAGTAAAACCGAATTACCCGGTTAGCTTACTGTAATGCTGAGGGATGGATTGTTTGAAGGCTTGTTTTAATCAGGGGAAGGAAGGACAGACTCTTTCCTGCTTTTTCCCTCAACTGGCCCTGGTTAGCTGCTCTGCTTTCTAATAAGCATTGTTCTCCTGCCCATCTGCCCTGCAGGCTGGGTTCCGCAGCAGCGTGTGTTGGCTTGGTGTGTGGCAGGGCATGGTCTGCTGTAAGAGATTTCAAGTGGAGGACAGCATTCTTGTTTAAGAAACAGAGTCAAAATGGATCAGTTGCTCTGTTTTGTGCATGATTGCAGCATCCAGAGGCAGCATGAATTCTGGGGGGCTAATGAGTGTGCTGTAAAGCTCTCCGGTTCCAGTGCGCCTCCCATATCCTGCAGCCATGAGTTCACAGGCTCCTAATTGCCTATGATGTAAGACAGCAGTAGATGGGACTGCTATAAATTCTGGCTGCAGGTGTGGATTTAATAGTTGTGCTTCCCGTTAAGGGATCACGGATTGCATGGATCCCTGCAAGTTGTAACAGCTGGAGTTGGACTTGGGGGTAAGGCAGCTAAATGAACCCATTTGCCTGCATTTTTTACAGCTGTTGCTGGCTGGAGGCTGCCGATGGACGAGGTGTGAGTGTCCATCTAGAATCGCCACAGGAATGAGCTCACTGTCCCCTGACAGCTTGCCCATGGTTGCTCTTCTTTTCATCAACCTTCTCTTGCATCAAAACTTACCAGGCGTGAGAGCAGACCTTTCGGCAGTGGGTGTGGACACAAGCTCCTTTGTCTGGGAGCCTGACAGGTTTTTCTGATGACCAGAGAAAACCTATGTTTCCAGTCCTTGGTTTTGGTTTGTTTTTTTTTTTAAATCATGCTTGATTCCAGTTACGGGAACAGTAGAGAAATTATAAACAGGGTGATCATCCTTGCTGCACAACATGCAAACTTTTTGGAGGGGGAAAGCTGCAGCCCGAGGCAGTGCTGATGCTTGCAGCAGTGTGCACGTGGGTTCAGATGATGAGGGTGGTGAGTCCTGTCGCTCACTTGATACAACACGCAGGTTTCACTTGGAGTTGGGTTTCCTATACATTTTGCCTGCATTCTTGCACTCCAGGGTTTATTATAGATATTGGAGTGTTGCAATGTTTGTGGATCTGAGACCTTGCTCTGTTAGACTGCAAAGTTCCCTTTCAGAAGGGAACTTCTACTCCTACCCCCTCCTTTGGGCTGGCACTCCAAGCCTGCATAGGGAGCTGAAACTGCTCCTTCGTCCAGGTGAAAACTAAACCTCTTTTTTCTTTGGCTGAGTTTTCAGCGGGATCTTGCCAGCAGAGCTGACTCACTGGTGGCCTTGCGATTGTTGGTGCAGATAGGAGAATGCAAGCCAGGTCCTGAAGGAAGGTGTTGCTGCCCTCCTCAGCAGCGGCCTGTTTTTAAATTGAGTTGAACTGGTTGTGAAATCTCAATCTTGGTAAAAATTGATTGGCTGAAAATGTAAAACAAGGTCCCTCACTGCTGGGAGGCGCAGAGGGGGTGCTTGCTGAAGGACCCTCAGAGACATGGTAGAAGGTGAGCAGAGCTGCTCGTGGCCATGCGACGGTGTTGGTACAGGTGGTGAGCTGAACATGGGGAAGAAAGTGGGAACAGCAAGCAAGGTGGTGCCTAAGCAGGAGAGAGTGTGGGGGAGAAGGTCTCGGGGTGCCTCGAAGAGCAAAGGGTGAGTTTTTTGTATGTGTTTGGTCTACAGTTACTGTGATGGAACTGTTGGGCTAATGATACCTTCAGATCTCTTGGAGTCTAAAAGCCCTTATTTAGGCATTTAAGCATAATTTCAGCCCAGCAGAACTGTACATTAGGCTAATGCTCTGTTCTTTTTCTTCCCCTGAGGCTAGAGGAGTCAGAAACCATGCCCACTTCATTAGTGGGGCAGCAGGGGGGCTCTCTCAGCTTTTTTTTCTGAAGTTGAGAATAAAGTTAACCTAATTGTTATGCCTGTTTGTGAGTAAGAAAGTGTGGCTTCTGCGATGACTCCCCCCTCCCTGCTGCCTGCCGTGCTGTGCCCAGTGCGAATGCAGCGGGAGGGAGATCCCAGGGCTCTGATCAGAGCACGGATATGTGTTGGTAGCAGGCTGGTGGCTCAGGAGAGTTTTCAGCTGCAGAGCAACAGTACACAAACCGTTAAATTTTCTTCCCTCGCCTCACAGATTCATTTCTTCAGTCGATGCCAAAGCATGCGTTCCTCTATCAAGACCATATGTACGCCAAGACCAAGGTTCTAAAGTCAAGGTGTTTTTGAAATATTGGAGTGCAAATTAAGTATCTGAGTAATCTTAACTGTCTTCTAAAAAAAAATTCCTCTATCAGCCTTACATATAACCCAAAGGATTAATGGAAAGCTAAACTTTGATCGGAGTCCAACAGCTGATATCAGCCGTGAGACTTTCCAGATCTGAAAGCAAAACAGAAAAATCCAATGAACAACTCGGTGTAAGAACTGCCTCTCCTTCTTTGAGGCAGGCCAACTTTATGGTCATGTTTTTAGGCTCATACTCCTTACCCCCAGCTGCTTAATATCATCTTGTGTCACCCCTGTCCTGTGACGCAGGACCTGAACCTGTGGCAGAGTTTGAGTCAGTTGCTGAGATTATGGAGAGTGTTTTGTAGCATTGGAAAGAGACACATCTGCCTTGCTAAGGCCGACCATCAGGGCTTTGAGTCCCCTGGCCTTTTAGGAGCTCAGTAACTGTCTCGTTTGCTCAATGCCATTTGTTTTTTCCCTGCCATCTGCTTCCCTGAGCAAACAGTCTTCACTTGGACAGAAACAGAGCGCTGTGCCAGATCGCTGCACAGGCAGGTCTAGGGTGGAGCCCCCAAAATTCCTCTAAGGATTCATCCCTGATTCATGGGGGTTGTGTGTTAAGTCCTGTGGAGCAGGCGTGAAGCCTTATGCAGGCTCCTACAAGGCTGCTGATAAAAATGTGTGATAGCTAAAGAGAGCGAAACCACCAATTTAATCATGGAGTGGGGATCCACGTAGGAAAGACGTGGGTGCTGGCTGAGCACGGATCCATTTGGGTGCTGGGCATGGGCAGAAGTGTTAATGAAATCCAAGGTGAGGACTGGAAAGGCTGTGCGGCTGTAATTTCTCTCCTTTAAGTTGTTACGATAAGGATCTAGAAAGTATAGTGGGTTTGTTTAAAATGCGATAAATAAACATGAACATAACATCAACGGGGGATTTTTCTTCTAGTTTTTAAATGCCTCTCTACTTGCTTTGTTTCTGTGGATGCCTGTGAGTTTGTTTCACTGCATTCTCTGACCTGGTTATATCTTTCACACAGGGTTCACGGGGTCACTGTCAGCAAACTGGTTTTGTGGGGTTTTCCCTTCCAGACATTTTTGGATAGGGAAAACACCAGGCTTGCAGGACTGCTCAGCAGAGTTCAGTTTTCTAAAAAGCACCCACAAAATCCCTTTGAAATGCATAATTTTATTACTCACACTCACAAAATCCTGTCTTTTGTGATGCTGCAATGCTGATACAAATGCCTAATTATGATATTTTTTTAGAAAAAGCCTCGTATGTAAATGCCGGGCTCCTTATCTCATTGCTTGGCTTCCTGTGATCTAGTGACATATAAGCTGCTGTTCAGTGCTCGAGGTGGAGTAAAACGGGAGCAGTTGAACACATTTTTTACCAACGCTGTGATTCCAGAGCGGCTTTTCTCGGGACTGGAGCCCTCTCCTTGGAGTGTAATTAGGAACACATTGATTCCTATTGCAGCTGGCAGCTGCTGGCTATTGCCTTTTTCAGCTCCTGACCCCCATAGTCCTGCTGACCCCTCCTGGGGTTCCTCATGGGCCAGGCGCATTGTGATGGGCCAGAAGTGGCTCATGTGGAGTTGATTATTTCCTTGCTTGTCTGGCCTTTTTGGTGCCATAACTCCAAGTCACTTCCATTTTCTTCCCCTGCTTTCGGCTGACCACAGTGAAAGGAAATGCTTTTGCTGGCGACAGGATCAGTTTGCACGCTCGGCTGCCTCGATTGAGACCCTGAACAGGGGGGAGGGGAGGGCAGTGAGCACTGTAGGTGCTGCATTTGCTACTTAAAGGTTGATGTTAATTGATTGAGTGGGCATTAAACATTCATAAAAGTGAGGCTTCAGAGGCTCAGTTGCCATCCCAACCCTGCGTGTTGGCACCCCTGACGTGTGGCACACATACAGTCGAGTTGCATGGCTTGCAGGTGCCCGCTCCACTGTCGGTCACTGGGACCTCTGTGAGGTTTTCCCAGGCAGCAGGAGCCCCGGGAGCAACCACGGGTGTTGGTTCCATGGAGATGAGGGGGTCAAGTTGGTGCCGGGCGGCACAGAGCTGATGGAGTGTACGTGCCAGCTGCTGCCCTCATCTCTCGGACCCCAGGAGGATGGCGTGGAGACAGGCCGTGATCAAAGGCTTCAGAGATCACTGAGGAGCCGGCCAGCAGGAATGTCTGATTGCTTTCTCTTGGAATGCCACAGGCTTCAATACCTCTTTTTTTTTTTTTTCTCCAAGATGTCTTGGTGTGAGATTTAATGATCTAACTTGCATTGCGATAGAGGCACAGCATTTCAGTTCGGAGGGGGGATTCTGTAGCTCTAAACATAGAAACTTTGGAAATTTGTGATTTTTCTTGACAGAAACAATCGTGGGGAGAAAGTTAATATTTTTTTCTTGTTAGTTCTGTAATAAATGACCTAGGGAAAAAAAACAATCTGCCATGCTTTAGGCGTTAAATCACATCTAGTGCTGTAAAGTGAGGTCGGACTGGATTCTGAGTCGCTGCTGTTTAGGAAAACTATGCAGTCTTTAATATCTAAAGCTGGTTTACTCCAAGTGAAAACTGCTGTCCTGTGTGTGCAGGCAGCAGGGCTGCCCTGACGCAGCAGCTCCCTGTCACTTTTTCCTAGGGCTTCTTAGAGACAGCCGTTGGCTCCTGGAGGTGGAGTGGGCAAGCTGAATAACTCCCTCTGTTCCCCAACCGTCTGTTTCCTTCCTCCTCCTCCTCCTTCCCTGCTTTGCTCTGGCATTTATAGGACCTGGTGCATTTGGCTCGCAAAGAAACCCTCTCCTCCTTTAGCTTCAGCTTGCCAGAGGGCTTGCTGGAGATTGTACGGCTTCCAGAGGGCAGTGGTGGAGCATGGTGGCAGTTAGATTGACATGGGGTGCTGACCATCAGCTCTGGTGGCTGCTTGCCACTGGGCAGGGAGGGCCTGGTGCTGACTGGGATGGCAGGAAGGTGACTCAGGGGCCTAAACCAGCGGGACCGAGAAACTATCCAAAAGGGAAAAAAAGGGATATAAGATAATGCTCTTTTTAGTAGTGACTGCCCTCAGCTGCGAGGGTGGAGAGAGGAGGTCGTGGTCCAGTAAGTAAGCAGAGCAGGTTCCCATGTTTTGAAGGACACAGGATCCCCTTGTGTTGGACACTGTGTGGTTGTATGGCAAACAGTGTTTTGTCATTTTTAGGTGCAAACCCTTTTTTGGGAGCAGCACAGGTAGGATTGAGTTAATTTGGAGGTGACAGGTTAAGTTAGTTACGCTGAATGGAGTGGACATGAAGCCTTTTATGTTGAAAACCACTGGTTTCTGGAGAAAGGGCAACCAAGTGTGATGCTTTGGGAAGAGAGGAGAGGGTCACTGCCGGGGTTGAGCTGTCCAGATCTAGTCGAGAAGCCCACCTGGCCAGCTGGTACCTGTGGCTTCCCATCGCAGCTCAGCAGGGGGGTTCGGTAAGTCTATGAGCTGAGGGCTGCTCCCTGGCCTGGGATGGCCTGTGTCCATCCTGGGGAAGGTCTTTAGGCCTCAGTGACCTGGTGAAGGTGCCAAGCCAAGCAGGTGTGTGACAACCTAGCAAGTGGGGACAACCCTGCTTCTGCAGTGGGAAACCTCTCTGGTGCTTCTAAAGGGAGCGATTAAAATGGTTTCTTCCCCTCTGTTGGGCTGTTTGGAGTTAGCTCAGATGATTTATTGTGCTTTGCTGGCATCCCAAAGGTCATGGGGTGGAAGCTGTGAGCTGATGGATGGGTGCGTGCTTGTCCCTGTGGCTCTTTAGCGAAGGGGTATTTTTTAAAAAGGGTCTGCGACACGAGATGCACAACCAGAATTGTGTCACGTTCAGGAGTACTGCATCCTACTAATTATCTCCAGAAGTGCCACGTACGCGTTTTTGCACACTGCTGCCTGTGCAGCTTCAGAGGGGTGGACACCCATTGTGATGGTTGGGGTGACAGCTCCTCTTTTCCCTTGATCCATGAGTAACAAATTACTGCTGACAAGGAACTCAAGTGCTGGATGAAAATAATGAGAAGATGACATCAGATGAAGATACCTCAGTGGAAGCAGGAAGATCATGGGCCTTTGCCATGCTGTGGCTTTCTGGTGTGCGGCACAAGTGTCCAGAGAAGTTGCCAGATGTGCCAGGGGAGGTTTTGGTTGGATATTAGGAAAAGGTTCTTCACTCAGAGGGTGTTGGAGCACTGGAACAGCTCCCCAGGGAAGCAGTCATGGGACCAAGGCTGACAATAGTCAAGAAGCCTTTGGCCAACACCCTCAGGCACATGGTGTGAGTTTTGGGATTGTCCTGTGCAGGGACTGGAGTTGGACTCAATGATCCTTATGGGTCCCTTCCAACTCAGGACATTCTGTGATTCTATGAAACTGGAAAGGACTTGGTGCATGGAAACCACGACCATCTCTATTCGACCTTTAATATTATTCTTATCTATATGAACAATTCCTGTAACTACTGTTTTATGTCACAGGGCTCAGAAATAGCCCCTCTGAGTGACACTACTTAATCTGAAAAATCACTTTGACTCTTTGATCCACCAGTAATGGACTTTCCGTCTCTCAAGGAAGGGATAGTGAACAGTGGGCAGAGTTGTTCCCAGGTGAGCTCATCTTGGAATTCAAGGCACTGAAATGCAGCCACATCTAACCAAAATGTTCCTTTTTCCGTTCCCAGTAGGTCCATAATGACCACCACTCGCTGTGGAAGTGGGAGTGCAGGGGTATTGAATCCGCTGGGTTTCTGCAGACCCCAAAGCTGTGAGCTGTGGTCCTGCCCTGTTCTCTGTACGTAGCAAAGGGCTTCTGTAGTGACGTCTGTGGGGAAAAACAGAAAGAAGCAAGTAATGTGGAGTTGTATATCGCATGTTGGATCTCATCTTCCCTGTGTTCCCATATCCAGCAGTGAGTAAGAGGTTTCTGTGGTCTCTTCCAAAGTGGATGCTGGAGCAGCTTTGTTCGGATGCCCGAGTGTTATTGCTGAACAATACTACTCCAATTAAACTGAATATTTTTCATTTTTCCTTCAGTCAAAACACTTTGATAATTGTGGGTTGCATTGTGTACTCACTGCTTTACAGTTGGTCTTACCACACCGCAAGCCTGCGAAAGCTGAGCTGGTAGGTCAAAAGAGGAGAAGCTGTTGACACTGGCAGCTAGGAACATGTAAAGAGAAAGATAAACAGTGGGAAATCAGAGACTGGATAAAGTAGATCTCCAAAGATAAAGTTTAGTTAAAGATAATGAGCTGGCCTTGTTCAAAAAGACAGCTGGAAAATAACCCAGTAGCTCCATGTGCTGGGGTTAAAGTTGACCCAGAATATACGTTTCATTGCTTTTCATAAATAAATAGTTTAGGGAAGATTTGGCAAAAAGCAACATTGCCCCCCAGCCCTCTTCAGCAAAGTGTTTGATGTTAACAAGTTCTCCGGGTGTTTACTTTGTCCTCTGCGCGCGCCGGTGGAGCGGCTCTCCTGCCCTTGAATCGAGCGAGAACTCAAATAAACCAAAGTGCCTCTCCTGCCATCTGTGCCTCCCCAGCATGGCCTGGCGCTCGTGGGGAGCTGTGGGATTGATGGGGCTGCCCAACAGCTGGGCTGCATTTGCTGGATCAGATAAAAGTGCCCAGAAACAGGAGCAGAACTCATCGGCATTTCTTCTCAAGCTGTCGGTGTGAGCTTGGAGTGCGATTCACAGGGAGGAGTAGCTGTGGCAAATAGCTCCATAAAACCTCCAGTGATTCTTTTATTATTATTGGAGTCTCTTCCTGATGCTTATTTTGCTTATATATCCTCCAGTGATGTGCCAATGATAAAACACTGTCATTTTTAAATAAACTGTCGGAGTAGTTTTGCTGTTGATATCTGGATCCGGCTTCTTGGACAGTAAAAGGCTCCATGAGCACTCAGTAAACCGGGCTGATTCCTATTGAGCATGTGCATCGTTGCACTTGTTTCTGTGCCTGCCAGTAAAACTCCCAGTAACTGTATGTGTGTCAGATATGTGTTTTATATACATGTCTGATATATGAGATGTTTAAAATACATGTGGAGCGTTCACAGCAGCAAAATTGTATGGTCGGGCTGATAAACGAAGTAACGGTGCTAAATGAGCTCCAGTCTTATTCATCACTGTATTAAGGAGGCACATAGAAAATTCAAGTGAATGACAGCTGCAGATTATTTGTTTTCTTGGAGAAGAGAGCATTTGATGGAGACTCAGCATCAGAAGCTGTCCCTGAGACTGAATCCATCCAAGCTGGGTTTTCTGGTTTAGTTTGTGGATTTGGGTGCTGGTCTACAGTGGAACGGTCAGGTGTGATGTGGCCAGGGGAAGGGCTGTCCTCTCAGAGAGGCTGCCAGGTAGGTAAGAGCATTCATAACAGATACCCCAGAACTGTGGAGGAGAGAGCACTATTAGTTTGGGAATATAAATGAGAACAATATTAATATTGGTGATTCTGTTTTTACAAGGGCATGTAGTGATGGGACAAGGGGGAAAGGCTTTAGATTGGAAGGGGGAGGATTTGGATTGGACATTGGGAAGAAGTTCTTCACAATGAGGGTGGGGAAGCCCTGGCACAGGTTCCTCAGGGAAGTTGTGGCTGCCCCATCCCTGGCGTTGTTCAAGGCCACGTTGGATGGAGCTTTGAGCACCCTGATCCAGTGGGAGGTATTCTTGCCCATAGTAGGGATTTGGAACTGGATGGGCTTTGAGGTCCCTTCCAACCCAAACCATTCCATGATTTGGAGTGACTGGATGAGGTGTCTTGGTGAACATGTTCAATGCAATTCTGAGCTGTAGCTGCATCACAGCATGTAGATTTATAAACACTTGTCAAACAAGTATAGCCTGGTGATAGATGGTCAAATGATTATTGTTTGCAAACAATATTATCTCTAAAAGATAAGCTGTTTACTTTGGACTTCAATTCCTTGAATTGGAGAGCAGTCTAATTTATCAAGGCAGGGCGATTCAGCATGGTTCAGTATGGCCGCCTCGTGCCCCTGCTGTGGAAAAAATCCGTATATTAAGAATAGTACTTGGAAAGATAGTGAAATTCAACTTCTAACTCAGCTTTACAGATGGTTTCTATATTGCAAAGAGTATTGGCTGTTTCCTGGCTGTGCTTTTTTTTTTTTCCCAAACCCCAAACACTTTGTTGTAAGCGAGTTGAAAGACTGACTCCTGCAACTCACAGGAGACATCTGTTTGTTTTGTAGCTGTGTCCGTGCCTCCTCGTAGTCTGGAGCTTTGTGCTCTCACCTTCTGTACTCTGGCGCTATGCATCCGGATCCCGAACACTTACAGGCACTGCTCCTCATCGCCACTGCAGGGCTCATCTCTGCCACTGGCTCAGGTAAGGCTGCCTCACCCCAGCTGGGGTGACACACTTGCAGATTTTGGAGGTCGAGCCCATGCTTTTGATAGGCTGAGAGAGTTGGGGTTGCTCAGCCTGGAGAAGAGAAGGCTCGGGGAGACTTTACAGCAGCCTCCCAGTACTGAAAGGGGCTCCAGGGAAGCTGGGGAAGGCCTTTTTTCAAGGCCTAGAGGTGTCATAGGCCAGGTGTGATGGGGCTTTGAACACACTGACTGACTGGGAGGTGTCCCTGCCCATCGCAAGCTTTTGAAACTGGATGATTTTTAAGGTTCCTTCCAATCTAAACCATTCCATGATTCTGTGGTTCTGTGTGAGCAACGGTTTGGAGTGCTTTTTTCTGAAAAGGGAAGAAAAATGGGTGTAAGATAATGCTCTCTTTAGTAGTGACTGCCCTCAGCTGGAGGTCATACAGCTTCCAGAGGGCAGTGGTGGAGCATGGTGGCAGTTAGATTGACATGGGGTGCTGACCATCAGCTCTGGTGGCCGCTTGCCACTGGGCAGGGAGGGCCTGGTGCTGGCTGGGATGGCAGGAAGGTGACTCAGGGGCCTAAACCAGCAGGACCGAGAAACTATCCAAAAGGGAAAAAAAGGGATATAAGATAATGCTCTTTTTAGTAGTGACTGCCCTCAGCTGCGAGGGTGGAGAGAGGAGGTCGTGGTCCAGTAAGTAAGCAGGGCAGGTTTCCATGTTTCGAAGGACACAGGATCCCCTTGGGCTGGGCACTGTGTGGATGTGTGGCAAACAGCGTTTTGTCATTTTTAGGTGCAAACCCTTTTTTGGGAGCAGCACAGGTAGGATTGAGTTAATTTGGAGGTGACAGGTCAAGTTTCAAAGTGCCCAGCTTCATTCCATGTTACAGATAATCTGCTTTGGAGGAAGCATGGCAGCATTTAAATGCAGTCTTAAACTGAATATATGGCTTTGCTTTAGAAAACTTGGTTCAAAGCAAGTGCTTCGATGTAGGAGACTCTTGGCTTGTTCTTTGGGATCTCCATGGGCTTAGCTGGACACTGTTTTTTCTGCATACAGTACATCCTGTGTTCCCATGAGATTGGGAGGGGTTTGCAACTTGCAGAGGGAAGGGGGAATCAGATCCTTGAAACAGGAATGCTGATGCGTGGCTGCAGTTGGAATAGCTCTGGTGTTAAAAAAAAAAGAAGACGAATGGTTTTAATTGACACATCTGCTCTGTGTAGTCAGCTTGTCTTAATGCAACCACACAAAAAAGCAGCTTTTACTACTCTTAGCACTAAATAGCCAATCGTTATAAGCAAAGGGGATAAATTTTATTTTTCAAGCAGCCATAGGAGATAAATTCCAGCTGCAGGGTCACTGCTACCAATTCTGACTTTCACACTAAGCACAAAGTGTTGGTGTCACAAGCAAGGGCAGGGGCAAAGATGAAAGTAACTGGCGCCGTTTCGTAGCACTTGGTGGCCAGCGAACTAAAATGGGCATTGCTCTCCTCTTACCCCTGGAAATTCAAACTGAACTAATAGGAAAAACAGTTTTCTAATTAAAAGCTAAAAATGGACATCTGGAGTCCTGTGAAATGCTTGGATACCATTTTTATGGATTTCATCTTTTTGTGTTATGTGAAGCCACGCTTTAATTTCCAGTTTTATTTTATGCAGATCGTTTCTGGTTTGGTTAAAAATGCGCAGTTTCTCATCTGACACATAAACAGAGCTTGGATGGCCTGGCTGGAGAAGAAAAGCATGATCTGAGGGCCCCACCTAAAAGAAAACTGCCTCTTATTTGGATGTCATTTCATATCGTCAATACCGGTGCTATTTACCTTCCCTCATTTACAAACTGGGCGTTGTTTCCCCCTCCACTGTGTCTGTTTTCGTTTTTACTTTTTCTCCTGTATTTCTAACCAAACGAGGCTCGTTGGTGCCAATGTCCTCTCGCTCGCTCCCTTCGTACAAAATCTTTAGCAGAGAATTCCATAGAAAACAAATGGAAATAATTCCCAGTGTTTCATTGACCAGGGTAGGAAAAAATTTCCTCCAACAAGCCGAAATTTTCTGCTGGCAACTAAATGGATTCTCATAACCAAGTTTTGTGGAACTGAACCTTTTATTTATTAGCAGCTCTTCCTGTTTCTGTACGTCTTTACTCAGTAAAGATAATGGATGCCCAATTCATCATTCTCGTCCTGATGGAGTCCATGTATTTGGAATTAACAGGAGCCTTTTACTCTTCATCCAGCTTTTTTTTTTTTTAAATCCTGCTATTTTTAATTGGTTCTGCAGACTCAGAGACGGTTCTGCTTAATTACCTGGCAGGCTGCTCCCATTTCTAGAATTTTACAAGTCACTTCAGGGCCTGCTTCATCTGGGACAGCTCAAGCACAGCTGTGTGTTCCTGCCCTCCCTCTCCTCAGGTGGTGGCTGCTCTTTCACTCTGAGTAAATCCCATGGGACTGCAGTCTTGGCCAACCCTCGTGAGCCTGATGCCTTCACTTGTGCGCGCCCCTGGAGATGTCTCGCCCTTCGCATACGCTGAACTTGCCTCCGTTCAGTCATGCTTGTCCTCTTGGCAGGGTTTGAATCTTGGAGTTTTCCCTGGCATTAGAGAGAGTTGGGGATCCGTCAGGGGCACCTCTGGCTGAGGAAAAGCCTGGAGTTAGGAGACTGCATTTGGTCTGAAACTCTTGCAGCAGTATCGAACGTTCTGATGAAGGAATTGTGAGCAATGATGAAGATCTGATGAAGGACTGTGAGCAGCAGCCCTGGGAGAGGGTGTTGCTGTCGTACAGACCAGCCTTCCATACGAGTCAGTGCATCATTAATCTCATCCCTTGTCTTCATGCAAAATGCTGTTCACTAACTGAATACATTTTTTTTTCCTTTTAGATTTAACTCCTCATTTTATTTCTGAGCCCCTATCAACTGTCCAGAAGCCTGGTGGGCCCGTCCAGCTCCGCTGCTCTGTCGAGCCCTCCATGGCTCACCTTTCCTGGCTGTTTAATGGGCACCCTCTGGACAGCAAGGCAGGAGAAGTAGAAATCCAGGCAGGGTCTTTGACAATCATCTCCCTCAGCCTCTCAACATCTGGTCGCTATCAGTGTGTTGCAAACAGCAGTGTGGGTGCCGTGCTGAGCAGGCCTGCAGTGGTATCGATGGGCAGTAAGTGAATTTTAATTTATATTCCTCACTCCTTGCAAATTATCCAGCCCCCATCTTGCTTTGTGTGGTTTGTTTATCTTTGACTTTTAGAAAACAGCAAGGCTCAAGGTGTTTTTTTTTCCTCAGCCAGTAGAATCATAGAATCATGGTTGTGTGTGATCAATTATGCAACAGGGTTTTTTTCCCTTTGTCATCTGTGACCTGCCAGGTGGTGCAGGCCAGAAGGCTCCTGGATCCCCATCCTTGGAGGCTTTTAAAAACTCAACTAGACAAAACCACAGCTGATCTGTTTAGTGTTGGTGAGAACCTCAGTTGGAGCTGCAGGACCTCAGAGGCCTTTCCAACAAATAAAAGTGCAAATCAGTGCAATAACATTATTTCCAGTGAATTGACCTGAAAGTACAAGGTTCTCAAAAACTTACGTCAAAAACAATCTTGAAACAGCAATGCCAGTGCAGAAGCACGCTTGAGAGTTGATTAGAAAAGAAATGCATGGGAATTGTTGCCTGCAAAATAAGTGGGAGCTGCAAATTTTCCTTTTCACTTATTTAATTTCATTTGGTCAAAATGATCTCGGTGTTCTTCAGCTGGGGACAGGCTTCTACCCTTTTAGGTACAATTTCTTTTCTCTCAATTGCACTGGTTATTTTAATCGGGCTTTGCAGAGTTTGATCTGTAAATTATTTGATCTTAAAAGACTTTAGAAGAGGAAGGGCGATGTTTTCAATGTGGAAAGGATGATATGATCCTGAGAGTGGGAATGCAGTATTCCTCCGTGAGCATGGTTTGTCTGCGTGGGATCATGGTGCTGCCTGAATCAGGCCTAAGTCAGGCAGAGTTTGAGTGATTTCTGTGCAAGGGTACCTCATCCATGGAGCATGTCCAAACTCCCCCGGGAGGAAGATTTCTTAAAAGGGAGAGAAGTGAGTGTTTTGGTAAAGTACTGACCCATAGCCAGACCCTCGAGAGAGAGCTGTAACGGTGACTAACTTAGAAAAACTTCACAACCTAGAAGATGCTTTGAAAACATAGGGAGTAGAAGAGTAGCTTTCACACTGTTCTCCTTCTGAGATGTTAGTAGCGAATGAGAAGGTGCTGTTGAGGCTTTCTGCTCATGGCAGTGAGTGGAAGGCACTGCTGTACTCAACATTGTGTTAATTATCACCACAGAAAGACAATTTCATCTGTTTTATGGTCAAGCTTCCTGCTGTTTATGTAAATTGTCTTCTGTAGCGCTTTCAGAGTGCGTGGGGAGCACTCCAGGCTCTCAGATTGCTCTGCTGACTCTTCCTGCAGCAGCTGAGGGAATGCAGGAACTGTGTTTTCTTTCCTCACTCTTTCCATGTAGGAGCTGGCCTGGCCCTTTCTGCAGTAAGTAGGTGTCTGTGTGCAGGAAGGGTGATGCTGTTAGGGACTACAGAAAAGACAGCACCTGTTGATATGAATGTGCTACACCAGAGAAGATAATCAGCTTGAAACCAGCAACATTTTAAACATCAATACTGTGCTTACTGCCCATCCCCAGCCAGGCGAGGGAGAGATTGCCCTGCTCTGCTCTGCGCTGGGACAGCCCCACCTCGAGTGTTGGGGGCAGTTTTGGGCACCGCAGGATAAAAAGGACGTCAAACTACTGGAGAGTGTCCAGAGAAGGCCATGAGGGTCTAGAGGGGAAGTCATGTGAGGACCAGCTGAAGTCACTTGATCTGTTCAGCCTGCAGAAGAGGAGACTGAGGGGATCTCAGAGCTGTTTGCTGCCTTCTCACAAGGGAGGGAGGTGGAATAGGTGCTGATCTCTTCTCTATTGCAACTTATGATAGGACTGGAGGGAATGGCAGGAAGATGAGCCAAGGGAGGGTTAGATTGGATATTAGGAAAAGGTTCCTCACCCAGCGGATGGTGGAGCACTGGAACAGCTCCCCAGGGAAGTATTCAGGGCACCTGCTCTGATAGCATTCAAGAAGCCTTTGGACAATGTTCTTAGACATGTGGCGCGAATGTTGCGGGTGTCCCGTGTAGGGATGGTAGCTGGATTCGATGATCCTTTTGGGTTCCTTCCAACTCAGGTAATTCTATGATTTTATGATAACCTGGTACCCATTCTCTCCTAGGCCTGGCTGATTTTGATACGTCGGGGATAGCTGCCATTGCAGCAGAGGAGGGTGGTACGGCTTTCATCAGCTGCAAGGTGCCAGAAAGTAACCCAAAAGCAGAGGTTCGCTTCCAAGTGCGGGGAAAATGGCTGGAACAATCCACAGGTGAGGTACTTTATGCCACGGGTCAGCAATGTAAATATCCAATTAAAGTTTTTTTTCTTAGAACTTAAAGAACTTTGCAGAACTTCCTGTGCAAATCACTTTATCTAAACCTACCTTTGGAAATCAGCATCCTTTCCGTGGCAGCGTGATTCCTTTGTGATCCTGCATTTAGAACAGATTGATCTGTCTGACAAGTTATTTACAAAAAAGAAAATTAAAAAAAAGGAAGCCTTTCTTTGAAGCTAAGTTAAATATATTCTTCTTTTATCCTTTCTCACTTGTTTAGACAACTACCTAATTCTTCCGTCTGGAAACCTGCAGATTTTGAATGTATCTTTAGAAGACAAAGGATCCTATAAATGTGCAGCGTACAACCCAGTGACTCACGATCTTAGAACAGAACTCACTGGACGCAGGCTCACAGTCACACGTGAGTATTCAGCCCAGCTTTTTGGAATTACTACATAGAATCATGGAGTGGTTTGGGTTGAAAGGGACCTTAAAGCCCATCCAGTTCCAAACCCCTGCCATGGGCAAGGACAACTCCCACCAAATCTTGAAGACCTCCAGGGATGGCCCCACCCACAAATTCCCTGGGCAACCTGCGCCAGGGCCTCCCACCCTCATTGTGAAAAATTTCCTCCTAATGTCTAATATAAATCTCCCCCCTTCCAATTCAAAGCCGTTCCCCCTCATCCCATCACTCCAGGCCCTTGATAAAAGTCCCTCCCCAGCTTTTCTGGAGACCCTTCAGGTACTGGAAGGCTGCTATGAGATCCCCCCAGAGCCTTCTCCAGACTGAACAGCCCTAACAATCTCAGCCTGTCCTCATAGCAGAGGTTCTTCAGCCCTTGGACCATCTTTGTAGCCTTCCCTGGGCCCATTCGATCAGTTCCATATCCTTCTTATTTTGGGGATTCCAGAAAACTCCAGGTGGGGTCTCCCCAGAGCAGAGCAGAGGGGCAGAATCCCCTCCCTTGCCCTGCTGGTCCCTCTGCTCTAGATGCAGCCCAGGACACCGTTTGGCTTTCTGGTCTGTGAGCGCACATTGCCAGCTCATGTGGAGCTTCTCCTCAACCAGCACCCCAGGCCCTTCTCCTCAGGGCTGCTCTCAATCACGTCTTCACTCAGCCTGCGTGTTTGCCCCCACCCAGGGGCGGGACTTTGCCCTTGGCCTTGTTGAACCTCATGAAGTTCACACAGCCCCACTTCTCCAGCCTGTCCAGGTCCCCCTGGATTACATCCCATCCTTCTGGTGTGACCACTGCCCCACTTAGCTTGCTGTCATCTACAAACTTGCTGAGGGTGTACTCAATCCCACTGTCAATATCATTAATGTAAATATTATATACATCTCAAACTGAGTAAGTAATGTCCCGTGGATTTTTAGCACATCAGCCTAAATATCCACTGCTCTCAAGGACCATGTTATGTAAAATCTGTCTGGCATTGTTTGCACATTCGGTTCTAGTTTGCTCTTACTGAGGAGGAGTGAGGAGCAATGTGGCTGCTTTTCAGCTCCCAAGAGGCCAGAGCATTTAGCCCTGGAAAAGGGGGTACTGCTAATACTCCAGTCATCAAACCAACTTTGGAGCAAGACTCCTGGAAGAGAGTGTTACAGTGTTGTGCTTAGTCCCATCTTTAAGTGACCGTGTTAGAAAGATGTGGCAAAGCTCAGGACTGGAGGATGAGACAGGAGAGTGCAGTTTAAATGACCAGTTACTTTCAATGACTGCTTAGTGATAAGCCTTGTCTCCTTTCCTCTAGGCTCTTCCTCAGATGGATTCCACATACTGCACCCCCTGGCACCCCAGAGCCTGGCAGTGCCCTGGCACAGCTCCTTGATGCTGGAATGTGTCGTCAGCGGGTTATCTCCAGCCTCTGTCCGCTGGGTTAAAGACGGCCAGGATGCTCTGAGAAAAGACAGGTGGAAACTGCTGCACTCCCATCTGGTGACAGAGAGGCTAGAGGCACTGGATGCTGGAAATTACTCCTGTGTGGTGGGAAATGACTTTGGAGTAGTGAAATATGTTAACTATTCACTTACTGTCCTTGGTAAGAAGCAAAGACGTTTTCACATTTAGGCAATGAACATTTTGATTGTTTGCTTGCTGGTTTTGCCAGCTGATTACAAATAGCCTAACGATATTTTTCAAGCTAAGCATGTTCACATAGACCATATCTCATTATCTCTTCCAAGCTGAAATCTATAACTACTTCTCTTTTCAAATCCTTTGCAGCCTGAACTAATTAAACAGCACAGGAGAACGAACTCTGAGGGAAGAATGGAGCTATTCATTTTTCTGCAGAGTGCCAAGTGTACATGGGATACAGTGTCAATAATTGCCAGAGAGCAGAGGTTTCTCCTTCGAGCTTGTGTATAAGCAAAAGTTGCCGAAGAGAGGCCATATGCTTGGATGAGGACAAAAAAAAAACAACAACAAAAAAAAAATAATTGGCTTCTTTTGTGTGACTGCAAGTCACTCCTAACCTCCCTTTCCTTTGCAGCAGAGTTTCCTGGGTTTTGAGGGGTTTGCCTCCATGAAATGTATGTGTTAGAAAACAGGCTGTTGACACAAAATACACCTTTTGTTATGAGGATGGCAGTAAAGAAATATTTTGAAAATTCAAGTGTTTTGTTTACAGTACTAATGCAAACCTGTAGCTGTTGGGAGTAGAAGGGAGGATTCATTAAAATAAGCAAGCATGTGGGAAAACCAGCTTTAGGCTGCGTAGAAGTACGTGTGTGGTGCTTGCTTACCCTTTGTATGTGATGAGTTTGCATAACATTTCACAGTATTTTTTTAGCACTTAGGCTAAGATCAACACACAGTGGTTTATGTAAAATTATTTCCCTCTGTAGAACCTCCCTCAATCTCCAAGGGGCTGCAAGATGAAACCATGGCTGCTGGAGAGACCGCGAATTTCTGGTGCGACATCCAGGGAAGCCCTGCTCCAACCCTCACCTGGCTCCACAATGCAGCTCCCCTCCAGCTCTCTCCACGGCATCTGCTAATGGGAAACCACCTGCAGATCCAGGATGTCACCCCAGAGGACTCTGGCTTGTATCAGTGTGTAGCAGACAATGGGGCTGGGTTCGTGCAGTCCACTGGGAGACTTCATGTCCAGCCAGGTAGGAGCACTTGCAGCCCTCGAGAACTGAAATGAAGCATTTGTACTTCAAGCTTTATTTGGTTCTGACCCCTGTTGTAGCAGATTTTACAAAGAAGGGGCTTTCTGTTGAATTTTAAGATGTGGTTATCTCTGGGGTCGTGTGATTACTTGATATTTAAACCCTAGGTTACCAGGTACAATTAAATCAGCTTATGATTGAATTTGGCACAATTTATTCTTAAATTAAATCAGGGTCCTGTTATGCTGGATGAACTGGGATTCTTAGCAGTATTGGCCAGTGAGTGATTATGCCTGTTCCATATCCTCAAGTTTATTAAATGATCATCAGACTGGGGGTTAATTCACTCTTGTATCAGATTAGCAGGTACCAATAGTCTTTTTGAGCCCTTCTCAGTCTAAGATACTTTCTCATAGCCAGAGGACTTGATTTCTGCTGGTTCAAGTAGGATGGCAAGGTTGTTGCTATTCCTGTTCTCACTGTCATCTGCAGTTGAAACTTTTGACCTACTCTGCACCTATTAAGATTGATGTGAGCTGCGCTGAGACTGGCTGAGCAGATATTTTGTGATCTGCTTGTCTGCGGAGTGGACTAAGCCAACCTTGTCTGCACTGCGTTCCTCACCCACCAATGAGTCTTCGATATTTAGCAAACTTGAAGTGTCATTTGAGGGCAGTTTTCTAGCAGCCTTCTCTAAGCACAAGCCTCAGCTCATCTTTTCAGTCTGGAAGGGAAGTCTGGAGGGGCTATCTGGAGAAAAAATAACTGCTAAATGGTTAAAAATAAGCACGTGTGACTTCTTTAATTGACTCATTTTGGTGTTAAGCATCGTATTCCTTAGCCAAATTTATTCTTTGTGTTTCCCCCCCCAGGCAAGAGCTCCAGGCCTGTTATAGTCTCTCCACCAGCAAGCGTCACTGTGGTGGATGGTGGGGATGTCACGCTGTTCTGCAATGCCACCGGCCACCCCCTTCCCGTGATCCATTGGTACGACAGCAGAGGTCTTGTTACCAGCCACCCTTCCCAGGTGCTTCATTCAAAACCGCAGAAACCTCCTCAAGCAAAGCCGGGCAGCGCCGTAGCAGAGCCCACCTACTTCTCCGTGTCCCAAGCAGGCTCGAGCTCCTTGCACATTGGGAACGTGACTCCCGAGCGTGCCGGCGAGTACACATGCAAAGCCATCAATGCACATGGTTCCACGGTGTCGAGAGCCTTCCTTACAGTTGGTAAGCTTGAAGCACACAATTACACAGCTCCCTGTTTTGGGTGAAGAATGCTCAAACTAAGAAATTAACAGAAGTCGGTGGTGTGGGCATCCCGAGGGATCAAGGCAGAGGAGGTAAAGCTGTCTTCGTGACCGAGTTCCTCCCTTCCACCTCAGGGCTGGGAGAAATGGCTGTGTGTGCTGCATGGGCTGAACATTCTTCTATATGATAAAAGCTATCCAAAAGTAGGTTGGGTTTTATGTTTCTTGAAATCGCTACTAGGAAAAGACAGCTCTTACACTAGCAACAAGATAGGAGAGATTTCCTTCCTTCACTTTGGAATATTATGTGATATTAATAACAGGATTAAGCTCCTCTAAGTTCTCTTCACAGACACTAGAATGCAGATCGTTAGTTACATGAAATGACTTCAGTTTCTCAGCTCTTTCAGTGTCTTTCCCTTAGGAAATTCATAAAATCATAAGGTTGGAAGAGACCTCTGAGGTCATCGAGTCCAGCCATACCTGTCTCCCTACTAAACCATATCCCTAAGAAACTCATCTACCTATCTTTTAAACACCTCCAGGGATGGAGACTCCACCACCTCCCTGGGCAATCTGTTCCAAACTCTGACCGCTCTCTCAGTGCAGAAATTCTTCCTAATGTCCAGTCTAAACCTGCCCTGGGACAACTTGCGGCCATTCCCTCTCATCCTGTCGCTCATCACTTGCGTGAAGAGCCCAGCACCCGCCCCGTCACAACCTCCTTTCAGGTAGTTGTAAACAGTGATGAGGTCTCCCCTCAGCCTCCTCTTCTCCAAGCTAAACAACCCTATTCCCTCCGTCTCTCCTCGTAAGGCTTATTCTCCAGCCCCCTCACCGGCCTCGTTCCCTTTTCTGGATGCGCTCCAGCCCCTCAAGGTCTTTCTTGTACCGAGGGACCAAAACTGAGCCCAGTACTCGAGATGTGGCCTCACCAGTGCCCAGTGCAGGGGCACAATCACCTCCCTGGTCCTGCTGCCCACGCTGTTTCTGACACAGGCCAAGATGTCATTGGCTCTCTTGCCCACCTGGGCCACTGCTGGCTCATGTTCAGCCGCTGCCAACCAACACCCCAGGTCCTTCTCCCCCAGGCAGCTCTCCAACCACTCTTCCCCAAGCCTGTAACTCTGCAGGGGGTTGTTGTGACCTAAATGGAGGACTCTGCACTTGGCCTTTTTGAGTCTCATCCCGTTGGTGTAAGCCCATCGATCCAGCCTGTCCGGATCTCTGCAGAACCTCTCTTCCTTCAAGCAGATCCACACTTACACCCAGCTCGGTGTCATCCACAAACTTGCTAAGGGTGCACTCAATGCGTTCATCGAGATCATTGATAAAGATGTGAAACAAGACTGGATCCAAAAATTCAGCTGAGCATCAGTGGGGTTGAATGTCTGTGGAATTTAATATGTGGCCTGGTATTTTAAGTTCTTTGTTGCCACCATGAGAGTTTAGAACTCATGTAAATAATGCAAAAAGATGCTTAAAGGTTCACTTAGAAAGAAGAAATCTCAAGAAAGCCATCCCATCAGTTTTATAAATAAGTTATCGTTGGACCTTTCTCAGTGGAAACACAAAACTAAATATCATCCCAGAAGTTGGTCTGTGTCAAATCCCACTGCTTTGCCTCATGGCAGTAAGTTCATGTCAATATTTTGTTTATTAATTTTTATCGGTTTCTAATATGCTGTACGAGCTGCTGATTGTGGTGTAGAGGGTGGTTAAAGCATTTGGTTTTAATAGAAAGTCCTTCAATAGTTTCTGGGAGCTGTTAGGGGTTTAGAACAGTGCCAGAAGACGTGCTCAAACTCTTCGATGTTTTAACGATAACATCATGCCAAGCAACGCTTCCAAAGCACCTGAGTGACTTCAGCTGTGATTCCAGTGCATTTCTTTGGTAGCAGGATCAACCAAAGCAGCTCTTGGCCTCAGCTGCTTGTTCCCATCATTTGCCTGGTACCAGCATGCAGCAAGAGAGCTCAAATGTATCCTTATTTTTTTCCTTTTCTGCTGGATCTCTTCCACAATGTGATTAATTGCATGGTCTTAAAAGCAGGCAGGGCAACTTAAACCATCATCATAGTGAGAAACCACCAAAATGTCAAATCATAGCCCCAGGATCCTGTACCCATGGCCCTTATTTTCAGTCTTTAGACTGCATGCATGGCAGCAGCTTCCCAGAGCCACTAAACACAGGGTTAATTCTCCAAAATAGCTTCATCTAATGGAAATGAAGGAGAAAAATAACTCTAGAAAGCGTGAGGGGCACGCAGGTCAGTAGAAAATACAAGAAGGTAACATTTCTAGGTAATGGGTAGGGGATACATAGAAGAGTGGGGTCAAAGCCAGCTTTCTAGAAGCCAGGCACCTCTGAGGAGTCTTAGGGTGATTGGAAACACCTGCCAGGCCTGAGTGATCTGCTGATCTGCAGTGTTAGGATTTTCAGAGTGCTTTTCCCACTTTTCCAGAGTGGGAAGGTACTTGAAGAGTTCATGGGGAGGGAGGATCCTCGGGCTGTTTAAGAAGTAGGGAGGTAATGCCTGGGAATGTGATCTGTTTGCACTGCAGAAGCAAAGTACAAAGGTTGCTCTGCTGCAGTGCAAGCCCAGGGCGGGCTGGGATCCACTTGTGTGTTTGCACTCCTGTTTCAAGAAGTGTTTAGAAGAACTAGACAAGATGCTGTGAAACGTGGCAGGTGGGTTCATAGGATATGGGATGGTTTCTGCAGGAAGAGAGGCTGAAAAGGTGAGGGCTCTTTACCTACAAAATGAGGCAGCCAAAGGGGAGATGTGACAGTGAGCTGTGAAATACTGGGTGTGGTGGGGAGCTATGAATGTGCTCTTAATGCCCGAATTTGGGACATTTAGCTCTTCTCTGGTTGCTGTTGGAGGCAAGATTTTGGATGCATACAGACTTTGATCCCACCCAGCTAGGAGCTGGTTGTGTTTTGCAGTGGGGCTGGGAAGCTGAGGAGTAAGAGGGGAGCCTCAGTGGCTTAGGAGAAAGGGATGGCACAGACAGCAGCAGCTGAAAAAAGTTGCCTAATGACACAGCAGCAAAGCGAAGCCTGATGTGCTGGTTTATAGGGGTAGCAATTATGACAGAAACTCAGCAAAAAGAGCTTGTATCTGAATGGCTTAATGGAAACAGTTACCTCGAGGTTTTTTTTCCAAAGCAACAATACAAACTACTCACCAGTTGTTGATGACTCCCTTCTCGCTGCAATAAACACAGCAATGACTGCAGCACAAGCCTAAACCACAGCTACTTCTCCACGCGCAGGAGTCCACTTTTCCCCTTGCCAGCAGGCATTGAGTCACGCTGTGCCCACCCGCAAACCCTCTGGGTCTGCCACAATGCTTTGGGGCCTTCTGCATCCCAGTGGATTCAGCATTTGTTTCCAATATTAATGCATGGCCATGAATCCCTTTCTCACAGTAGGGGATACCCTTTGGCTCCAGGGGTGCCTGACTTTGTCAGTAGCTCCATCTGGCTTTGGGGACATCATCCCCTGCCTTGTTCCCTTCTTCCCACCCTCCGAATTTTGTGGCATTGCTAAATAAATAGGAAGAAACAAACAGGGAGAGCGTGTCTGCAGTTTTAAAAGCAATCTTTTCTTCCCAGCTTTTACGAAAAAGCGGCCAAAAATAGCAGCCACACTTGCTGTTGGTATTTTAGTGGAGGCTTGGAGGAATCCGAGTCGTCCAGGCTAACGCTGCCTCAACTTTACATTACCAGGGAATTTGTTTGTTTTGTAAAGCAAGTTCCCTTCATTCCCTTCCCCTTCCAGACCCTGGCGCCCGGGTAACATAAAACTACACAAATCTGAAAGGACGGACAGGGCTCAGAACATCTGGTGGAGCTGCAACCTGGAGGAGCTGCGCTGCTTCCCAAGTGTTCTCGCTTTAACCGCTGACATTTACTTGTCCTGGACAATCTCAGATGTCTAACCTGCCGCCCTGTTCCTGCCTGGAATGCTGACAAGCCCTACATCGGCCAAACAGGGCTTTTTTTTTTTCCTCATGGCCTCTTTCAAGCTACTGATATTATATAGATGTATTTTTTTCATACCAGGCAAAGTAAATAGGACGGAGGAGGCAGGAGCAGGATTTCCAGGAATGCACTGGTATTAAATTGCACAGTAGATCTCCCTGTAAATGGAAAGTATTTGCAGTGTAAATTTTCAAATGAAGTAGTCGAGTCGTGCAGCTTTCAAAGCTGATGGAAATTACAGTGAAAACCTCAGAAGTGGAGGTAGGAGAAGGTCCTCTTTTGTGCACGCCAGTCCAGGCCATGAAAACTTCCTTGTACAACTGCAATTAATTTAAAATTACTCTGTGTCACCAATGTAGCTACATTTTTTTTTTCTTAACATGCATTGCAGCAACTTAATTTATCTGAGATAGTGGTCAAATTGTGCCTGTGGATGCCATGGGTCAGGTTTTCTCTTTGCTACTTCTTTAAGAACAAAAAAAGCCCTCCCCCTCAAAAAAAAACCCAAACAAAAAATGCCTGCCATGCTCTTCTTGTTCTGCTCTGACAAAAACACCGGCATTGCAGGGGCATAGCTTGGTATCAGGCTCAGGGCTGCACGGGCACCTCTTGAACTGGCTTTTGGCAGCAGGGCTTGACTGGAGATGACACTCTGAAATGATTTATGAGGGAGTGCAGGGATAGGACGAGGGGAACAGTTTTGAGCTGAAAGAGGGGAGATTGAGATGAGATCTTAGGAAGAAATGTTTTCCTGTGAGGGTGGGGAGGCCCTGACCCAGGTTAACCAGAGTTGTGGCTGCCCCATCTCTGGATATGTTCAAGGACAGGCTGTATGGGACTTGGAGCCCCCTGATCCAATGGGAGGTGTCCCTGCCTATGGCAGGGGAGTTGGAACTGGATGGGATTTGAGATCCCTTCCAACCCAAGCCATTTCATGTTTCTGTGAAGAACGATTGAAAGGACAGTTGCCAGAGCGTGGGGATTGTTGCCTTTTTGGAGAGGGAGGGTGTTTGCTCTGGGGAGACATCATGGCAGACTTCCACTATTGAATGGGGTCTACAAGGAAGTTTGGGAGGGACTTTTTACAAGGGCAAGTAGTGATAGGACAAGAGGGAACAGATTTAAACTGGAAGGGGGAAGATTTAGATTGGACATTAGGGAGAAATTTTTCACAGTGAGGATGGGGAGGCCCTGGCCCAGGTTGCCCAGAGCAGTGGTGGCTGCCCCATCCCTGGAGGTGTTCAAGGCCAGGTTGGATGGGGCTTGGAGCCCCCTGATCCAGCGGGAGGTGTCCTTGCCCATGGCAGAGCAGTTGGAACTGGATGGGCTTTGAGGTCTCTTCCAAGCCAAACCATTCGATGATGCTATGACTCAGTGTCCCCTCTGTGCAAGACAAGTGTACGTCATCTTGAAGGTGTAACCAGACTCCTCCTTTTACAGTTCCTTTAGAAACTGGCAAGAAAGCTGAAGAAAGGGCTTCCATGGAAATTTCTCAGAGTGATGAAAGTGATTTTGGTGCAGAAACGGCGTTTTCAAGCTTGTCTCCAACAAAATTGCATTTGGATGCAGCTGCAACAGAAGAAGCCTGGAATGCTGCTGCTCCCCCCGAAGCGCCCATCATCCTCAGCCCCCCGCAGACACAGAAGCCGGATGTCTACACCCTGGTGTGGCGTTCGGGGAGGGATGGGGGCTCGCCCATCAATGCCTACTTTGTCAAGTACCGCAAGGTAATCTTTCTCCACAGTGGCAGGTGGGTCCCATGGGGTTGGGTTTCTTAAGGAAGCAGTAATTGTTGCAGTGGTGGCCTTAAGAAAGTGGTGTCAGGCCATGGATAACATAGAACCAAGCTGAACCATGGCATTACTGTGGCCACACCAGCAGCTGCTGTTGTTGGCAGGTACACTGTTCCATCTGGTTTTAAGTGAGATTTATTCAGTAGAACCTGGGCTTTTATTTCCTTTATGGTAGTGTGATGGTTGGTGGGAATGGGGCTCCGGGGTGTGTTGTACACAGCTCTAGTGGTGTGAGAAATACGTTGGTGTGAGCACAATGTGAATGTTGGGGTTGTCCTGTGCAGGGATGGGAGTTGGATTCATTTATCCTTGTGGGTCCCTTTCAGCTCAGGTCATTCTGTGATTCCGTGATTCAAGCTTGAATCTGGGGGTACATGTGCGATCAGAAGGAAGGCTTGATGTGTCAGAGCCTGCTGCTCGGTGTCCCAAAGAGACACTGTTGAACTGAAGCTGTCAAACACGAAGAGGAGCTCGCAGTTCCTAAGCAGACACCTATCATGTCCTTAAAAACACAGCGAGCTCTTTGGATTAAAATCAAACCCAACCAATGCCCGTCCTTGCAGGCAAACAGCTTTCTACGTGGCAAAGCTGTCGTTCGTTTTTCATGAGCTTTTTAATCCTCTACATCCTGATCTTGTCTTAGCCTGAGGGAGTGCTTAGATTTTGACCTGTTAGTTCCTGAAAACCTAGTGCCAGAGTCTGTTGATGCGTTTTTTCTCATCCAAAAGCGTGAAAGCTTTGAATGCTTCTTTGACCTTTTTGGTGCTTACCCTTCATTGATAACAACGTTTTCCACATGAAATGTGCTCATTCGTGTTTCCTGGTAGGGAGCTTTTTAGGGTGGTGCTGTCTTTGTGTCATTATTTTATTGATTTCCCTCTTTAAAGGGAAAAAACAAAATTGGGTGAATAAAAGCCTTAGAAGAGTAGTTCCTTCCTAAGAAAATAGTTGAACAAAACCTTCTGGCATAACCTTCGATAATCCACAGTATTTAGATCTACCTTCCATGTGTTATTAAAGTCTTATATTGTTCAGTAGTTTGTTTTTGGTAGAATCTTTGTATTTTCCTTTGGGATTTGGGGTAATGTTTTCCTGCAAGCATTAAACATCCTACCCTGAATCTCTTTCCTTTCTTAAATGGCACTGGTGATTTCACTGTTAAATTAAAAAGTATGGTTGGTTTTGGTTTCTTTTTTAAAAAAAAATACATTAATAAACCCCAAATCTTTTGGTCTCCCTGATGACGTTTTTTCCCAAGCCTCGAGAAGTGACTAAAATGGACCTTTTGTTGCACATTTTTGCCAATAAATATTTTTAAATGTTTAAGTACAGGAGAAGGTTGGATGGTTCAGGGAGCAGATCTTTCTTATCAGGGTGTTGGGACCAGCCATTCAATGTCACATGCACTGCCAACTAAAGGCGGGTCTTTACAATCATTTGGTCTCTTGCTACTTTTAACTACAAGTGAAAATGACATTTTTTCCCCCAAACCAGTACATGTTTATGTATGGAAAGGGAAAATAAGTCAGGTTTATCAAAGGAGCAGCATGAATGTAGCTACAAACATGCTGTTTTGTTGCAGAAGCACTTGGAGATGAATGATGGGGAGATACAGGAAAACACAGGGAGTCTTGGCAAGTCTTGGTTGGCAGGGGCTGAACATGAGCCAGCAGTGGCCCAGGTGGCCAAGAGAGCCAATGGCATCTTGGCCTGTGTCAGACAGTGTGGGCAGTGGGACCAGGGAGGTGATTGTGCCCCTGCACTCAGCACTGGTGAGGCCACACCTCGAGTACTGGGCTCAGTTTTGGTCCCCTCACTACAAGAAGGATATTGAGGGGCTGGAGCACGTCCAGAGAAGGGAACAGAACTGGGGAAGAGGCTGGAGAACAAGTCCTACGAGGAGCGGCTGAGGGACCTGGGGCTGTTTAGCCTGGAGACGAGAAGGCCAAAGGGAGACCTCATCACTGCCTACATCTGCCTGAAAGGAATCATCGAATCATAGAATTACTCGAATTGGGAGAGACTCAAAAGAAGGTTATAGTGAGGTGGGTGTTGATCTCTTCTCGCGAGTGACAGGTCATAGGACAAGAGGAATTGGCATAGGTTGTGCCAGGGGAGGTTCAGACTGGCTATTAAGAAAAATTTCTTCACTGAAAGGGTTCTCAGCACTGTCAGAGGCTGTCCAGCGAGGTGGTGGAATCTCCATCTCTGGAGTTGTTTAAAAGATGGGTTGTTGAGCTCAGAGCCATGGTTTAGTAGTGGACTCGATGATCTCAAAGACCTTTTCCAGCCAGGTGTTTCTGTGATTCTAAGTGGCAGAGGTCCTTTGGCTGCTCTTGTGTGAAAAGGGTGAGGGATTTCAGTGTTACACTGTGTCCTGTGCCGTTCACTGCTGAAGAGGCCTTTCTCTCCTGTCCTGTACAGCTGGATGACAGTGTCAGCACGGCGGGCGGCTGGCACACGGTGCGTGTCCCTGGCAGCGAGAACGAGCTGCGGCTCACCGAGCTGGAGCCCTCCAGCCTCTACGAAGTTCTGATGGTGGCGAGGAGCGCTGCTGGCGAAGGGCAGCCTGCTATGCTGACGTTTCGCACCAGCAAAGGTAAGGGCAGCGTAACGTCCCCTGTGTCCTGGGCTTTAGGGAGGACTTTCACTTATATCACATCAACTGTGCATTGTCTGCTAAGCCTTATTAGAAACATTTTGCAATTTAGTTGCTAAAGAACAGCCTCTAACAGTTCAAATAGCCGTGGGGCAAACTTTCCTGAGCGTTGCCAGGGTTGTTGGTAAGCAGAAGCTTTTGAAAGCTTGATTATTTCGGGATGATTTTTAAGATTTATGCCGCAAGGTTCCTCTTGCGTAAAGGAGCTTAGGGAGCAGCCTGCCCTTGTGCAGGTTTTCAGAGCATCACAAGAGAAACTTTCTGCTCCATCAAGTTTTCATGTATCAACAAAACTGCTTCTGGTTTGCTTTGCAGTCACCTCAGTGACAATCTCCCAGCTGTTTCAATACTAATGTACAAGAACCAGACAGATTAAAATTCTATGAAGAATGTGAGGTATTTGTGAAAGCTGTAAACTCACAGTACAAACGTACTGCCACAGACCAGAAGTCCCCTCAACCCAGTATCCTGGGTCCAGCTGTGGCCAAACCCAGATTCCATATCCTTTGTGTTGAACCTCTCTCTGGACATGGATTTCCATGTACAGTTTTCACCCCTTGTTAGGATTTTGTGATGAGAGAGGGCTTTGGAAGCTGGGCAGGATCTGGCAGCACCACTGCGCAGTGCAGTACTATGGGGGATGGTGCCACAGGTGAACGGTCACCTGTCCACACCACAGGGGGACCTGGGCTGGTGGGGGAAAGCTCCATGCTTGCTCCCCTGAAGAAACTCTGATTGCTCTCCTGGCTGTCCAGCTTGTGATTTGAAGCCAGGGCTTGAGACCCCTACACTGTAGGCAGTGATCTGTGGAGAGAGCATAGGAGGAGAGGCAACAAGCAGCATTTCCTTTTCCCTTCTCTGAGCTGATATACTGTGTATCACATGTCTCTTAGAAAGAACGGCATCCTCGAAAAACACTCAGGCTCCATCTCCCCCCGTGGGCATTCCTAAACATCCCGTCATTCACGAAGGGACAAATAATTTTGGTGTCGTCCTTCCAGACATGTCTCAACACAGCGGTGGTAGGTGTTGGGGTTGCTTGTGATCCATGTGTTTAAAGTTGTGTTGCGAACAGGGGCATCTGAGTTAACTCGTGTTTCCTGCTGCTCCAGCTGCTTGTTTTACCTTTCCTGTTTCCTGTTTATTCTTTAGGCTGCTTTGATACAGGTGGTTTTCCTCTCTTGCGGGACTTCTGTGAGGGAGGTCAGGTGTCTCTCAGGTTTTCTGTTCCTCTGTGTTTGCAGAGTGAAAGATCACAGATCCTGCTTTGGCTCTCACTGAACCTTATTCCTGCCTTGATTTCTCAGGTATCCACAACCTTGATCTCTCAGGTATCCACAATAATGTTGAGTTACCAAGTAGCAGTGCCTTTCTTAGAAACTTTGGCATCTCCGGAGGGGCACTTGAAGCTGGGAATTTAGCAAATCGCATGCCCTAATTCAGTGAACACTTAATATTTCCAAGGCTGCTGTTACTTGCATGTGTGGCTCTCAAAAAACAACATGTTCTTGTGGCTCATGTTTAAACCTGCTGTTGCTTTATGCTGAATACTCTGGTTTTCTCTTCTCTTCCACTGTGAAAGATCCAGAGGAAGAGGGGAAGTGAGAGATGTCTCAGAGTTTAAAGTTCTCACAGTGGCTTGTATTTGTTCTGTGAGTTTTCCTGGGGCTGCCCAGGGACAGGCTTATTTCTGACAGCAAGAGAATACAGTGACTTCCCAGGAGGAGTGATTTGTAGCCTGGTTTCCAGTGAGAACAGCATGTTTACAGAGCTTTTTCTCACCACCCCAGCCTTTGAACTCCCTGGCCTGATTCAGGCAAATTTACTTAGAGGCTGAGACCTCAAAGGTGACACGATATCTAAAAATTTGAGTAAAACCAAAGATGAGCGGAGAAGTTCAGCAGTGCAGGCGAGGAGCTGAGTGTTGCATTTTTATGACAGTCCTAAATATCAGAAGAGCCCTGTGAGGGGCCACTCTATGTGTGCCTGGCTGCCAATGCACAACCTGCTTCATGCGCCAGAGCTGCTGGCTTGCTCTTCCTTGCTCAGTTCCTCCCCTTATCAGTGACTGTCTCCAAGGTAGTTTACTAAAACCTTACAGCTCTCTTCGTTGTCAGAATGGTGATCACCAGGTTTACTAACACCACCTCTTTCCATTCTCTCTGTTTCACTGCTGTCTGTGCCTTCCAGGGAGATCAGTAAGTACATCACTCGTTGCATGCTTTGCTCCTTATTCTCGTTTCTCTGGTCCATGCAGTGCTCAGGAGGGCGGATGTTTTGAAGGCTCATTGGGTCTGGCGGAATTTGGGGCTTTTGAAAGTTGGGGTAGTGCAATGCCTTATCTTTTTTGATTATTATATCGATAAAGTAATTGATTCCTCTGTGTTCTGCTCTTCAAACACCCTTTCTGGAAGAGTAAGGGGAATAGTTCTGAGAGGAAGATTTAAGCTTCTCCTTGTTAGTCCATGAGGTCTACTTTAATCATTAGCAACCAGATTAATTGATTGCTACAGCAAATGAAGTTTAAGCAGACTCTAATCCTCTTGTAACTGAATTTCCCTTTTCAGTTCCAGAAGCTCCTGACAGACCCACGATCTCAGCAGCATCGGAATCGTCCGTCTATGTCACGTGGATACCACGAGCGAATGGTGGCTCCCCCATTACTGCTTTTAAAGTGGAGTATAAACGCCTGGGTCGGAACAGTGACTGGCTAATTGCAGCTGATAACATTTCTCCTTCCAAACTGTCCGTGGAAGTTCGTAACTTGGAGCCAGGTATTAAATGTGATCTTTCCTTCACCTCAGCTGCTGTTGCTGTTGTCTTTGCTGCAATGGCTGCGCTTCTGCTGAGGGACTACTGCAAATCCTTCGTTGTTTTATTTTAACGTCTGCTTGGATTATCCTGATTCTGTTTTTTTTTTTAGTTTGAGGTTTGAGTTTTGAGGTCTTCTTTTGTGGAACAGGAATTCAAGTTGATTTCTGGCTTTCCAAGTGCAAAACAAAATCCGCCATAATTTAATACTTGCTTATGTGGAGAGGAGGGTTGTGTATTATTGCTAATTTTTAGCTTAATTGTCCTTTTAGTAAGCACTCAGAATGCAAAAAGAAGAAAATGCATTAATGGAAAAACATGTGTTCTGGTTTCTGATTTCTCCCCATCTCTAGCCCTGAAAGCTCATGGAAAGAATAGGGAGGGATGGGTGAGGACAGGTGAACACCTCTCAGTGCCCATCAGTTTGCAGTTTGGGGCCTTTCTGGGCTGATGGAGGCTCTTCCTTCTCTGTCTGTAATAGCCTTTGGATTTTTCTTGAGTGAGTTTCCCTAAAGGCTTCTAGAAGCTGTTTGTTTCTGATGTCCACATCAGTGTGTGGCAATGAGTCCTGTATTTTTGCTAATTGGATGCTGTGCAAAAAGTACTTCCTAATCTGTTTAGTCTCTCCTTGAAGTCTGTTTCTAATGCTTGTTTTGCTACAAAGTCTTCTTTCTTTCCTTTTTTTTTCCCCTTAAAAGGAGAAATGTATAGGTTCCGTGTGATTGCTGTGAACAACTACGGGGAGAGCCCGTGCAGTGCAGTGTCTCGCCCTTACCAAGTCGCTGGGTTTACCAGCCGGTTTTCCAGCCGTCCTATTGCAGGACCTCACATTGCTTATACTGAAGCCATCAGTGACACTCAGATCATGTTGAAGTGGACGGTAGGTGTAGTCCTCTCCTGTTCTTCTCGCGGGGGCAGGCCAATTCTCACTGCTTTGGCTCTTAAAAGTCAAAGATGAAGAGCTGATTGCAGAGTAGTGAGTGGAGGGAGGAGGTGATCTTTTTCCTAGAAGAGGGCTGACATACTTCATGCTTGTTTGGTAGAATCAGGTATCTTAATGGGCCAGATACCTCTTGGGCCCTTTGCCCCCAGGTTCCAAACCCTCTTTCCTCCTCCTCGGTTGGTGGGTTGCTGCCTTTTGTGCTCTCCCAGCCTCCCTCTGCCTTGCTCTCCCCTCCCACTCCCTGGGGATGCCATGCACCACCTGCTCGGGTTACACCAGATGTGAGCCCAACTGGCAGCTCCCGGAAAGGCTACAGCCGCCTTCATCCACCTGCTTTGGCAGAAACATATCAAGAGGCACCAGTGGACTTAACTCTGTCCAAACCCCTGTTTATGCCTCGAGTTGTGAGCGAGTTGGCTTCGTTTCCTGCAATTCCTGCTGCTTTTGTCAATCCAGACTGCGATGGCTGGAAGCGGGCGCTGCCTTTAAAACCTGCCATCTTGCCTTGCATCCAGTAGAGGTTTCATGTTAGAGAAACGTTTTCTTTTCCTGTTAGCTGGTCTTTTGTAAACAAGTACTTTAAAGTCCTTATTGAAACCCGCAGAAATTCTTTGCTCTTGTTTTGAAATCCAACCCCCTGGTGTACTTCGGAGGATTTAACAGGTAGAGTTCCCAGTGTTGGTTTGCACTGCTCACTCAGCCTTCAGAGATGTTAAGGATAATAAACTTAAAATAACCTCTAGTTCCTCAGGAGGCTGCATAACTTAGAGTAAAATATTCTTGAGCTGAATTTTAGAGTGATCTTAACTCTTTCTAAAGCAAAAATTTTCTTAACTATTTCCATTAATCACTCAAATTTTCCGGCTGTTCGTGGTCACACTCTAATTGATGGTTTGGAAAGATATGTGGGAGGAAAGTGTCATCCCTGGCTCAGGCTCTTGCCGCTGTGTTCCCCTTCTCTTTTCAGTTCTGTGGCAGAGAGGTCTCCTGCAGCCCTGTGGAAGCCCCTGGCACTGTGCTCATCTCAGTAATCCTTGGCGCAGCCTCTGGCCACACCTTCCCCTACAGCTCACTTGCACAACCGTATTAAAAAAATTCCGTATTTCAAGGGGATTGGACATTCAGTGCTGACAGCTCAGCAGGACTCGATTAAAATGCCCTTCTCTAACACAATCTGTTACAATTCTCTTGCAGTACATTACATCCAGCAACAACAACACGCCCATCCAAGGGTTTTATATCTATTACCGACCTACGGACAGCGACAACGATAGTGACTACAAGAGGGACATCGTGGAAGGTATGGTGCAGGACACGTGCTGAATAACTCTGCACAACAGAGAAGAACACCCTGTAGCCATGTTGGCTGTGTTTATATGAAACCTAAACTGCTTTTCCTAAACTAAATCTTTACAATATATTTCACAGAAGTAGCTATTTCAAGTCCATAACGTCAAGTTCTGCCCACACATGAACTTGTTTCTTCCTTCTGAAGCCTCTTCTACATGGAAACTTGAGAACTAAATACCGGGGTTAAATTTGTCTTGTTACACTGCTGCAAATCCTTAGAGTAGCTCTGTTAAACTGGGTTAGCTTAAAGCGATTGAGGAAAGAGAAAGAAGCATAAATGAGATTTAACCCAGGGTAAGCACATCTGTCTTGCAGACTCTACTAATAACTGGCGGGCTTTTAAGATGATTTACCCCAGCACGGATTTTCTACACTAGGCAGTACCTGTGTGTAATTGCCCTTCTCTCCTTTTACCTCGCTTAATTGCTTATCCTGCTCTAACGAAGTTACTTTTAGCCTGAAGTGCTGGGTACACTGCAGACGCACGTATGTTTGTGCTTCATTTTACATTTTAATCAGGTTATAATTTTTTTCCCTGTGCACATTAGATCATAGCTTTCCTGGAAGAAGTTATTAGATAATGTCTATATTAGTCTATATTAAAAGTGGAAAACCCTTTTAAAAATATTTTACTTAATGCCCTTTTTGCTTAGGCTGAGAAAACTTAGTGATCTCATTCTGTCCTGGTGACGTGAATTATTTTTTCGTCTCGTTTATTTCAGTTACAAGAGGAATGGGCCTTTATTTTGAACATTTCCCCCCTGCTAGACAATACTCAGCACTTCGATGCGTGGCGTAAGCTTTTGTACACGATTAGAGCTGTTATAGATCCAGGGTCTCAGCTCAGAGGGTTGCTTTAAAGCAGCTTGTGCAGCCTGTACCTTCATCTGCAGCTCTGTTTTAGCCTGTGCTGGGCAGAACTCGTGTGTTTATAAATCTTACGCACTGAACACTTGGGTGTTTAAGTGGGCTCTGCTGTGCTGTGAAATCAGCTTGTTTCTGTTTTTTTTTCCAAGCGCTTGAACTCCTTGAGGCAGTCTGAGACCATTGGCAGCTGCTGGAACAAAAACCCATTTGGTGGAAATATTTAATCTTAGACTTTTCTTTACTCTGCTCCCCTAAATCGGCTTTTTTGGGGGGGTGGGAAAAAGAGCTATTTTCAATAAAGTGAAGTTGGAAGCATTGGATGTGAAATATGTAGGGAAACATGTGACTTAAGGTATTTTTGTCATAAATCACTTGTTCTTCACTTTTTTCCCCTCTGTTACCTTTGAATTAATCTGTCTGGTTTTTGACAGGGAATTTTATCTTGAAATGACTGCATGAGTTGTGGAAAAAAGTGTTGTGATGCCTGTGCTAGCCAAGCACTTGCTGTAGGCTTTCCCCACCGCTTCCTGTTAAGTCTTGTCCTTCTGACAGTCAGAAAACCTTTTTCTTATAAGTGCTGCTACAGGCAAAATCAGATTTTATTTAAAGGAAAAAAAAAAAGCAAAAAAAGCTTGATGTGGAGGGCTCTTTGGTATCTTTCAGCAGCTTTAAGCAATGGCAAAGCAAAATCGTCTGTGTCCTGCGCTGACAGTCGGAATTTCAGTGTTCTGAGGGTCCTGCAGATTGAATTTTAGATGTAAATGCAGGCTGATGTCGGTTGTTTAAATGTTTTCCCTTGCTAATGATGCGCGAAGAGGACAGTTAAAGTGCCTGTACTGATTCCAGTTCCACTAATAGTTTGAAACGGAAACCTAAAACCTGGTGTAGTAATTACGGAAAGGAATGCTTGGGGGTGGGGGTGAAGGGAAAATCAAGTATGGAACTTGGGAAAATGTGCAATGTAGGGAAGGGCTGGTTCCAGCTTCAGCCAGGGCTTGGCCATCCTCTCCTGAGATGCCTAGTATGCAAGGGTTAGAGCTCGAAGTATGTGGTGGGTTCCCTCCTGAAACTCCCGAACGGTGTTGGGGTCCTCCTGAGTCCCCCTGGTCATTCTTCACCAGGAAGGAGCATCTGCATCCAGGCTTGGGTCTGGGAGAAGTGGGAGTGGAGTTGTGGCGACAGCTCCTCAGCCGAGCAGGCTGTATTTTTGTTATTCCTGCTTAAATCAGTAGGTGGTATGATAGTTTCTTAGAAACAGTGGAAACAGTTCAAGGTGGTATTTTCCAAGAGGGATTAAGAGCGCTCAAACAGTTAAACTCCTCAGGGTGGGGAGAGGGGGAAGGTCCCCGTTTATTAAAATTTGTCACAAGCCTGTGAAAGTAAAAACTGAGAGTGATTTATGTTGAAGTGCTCGGTAGATCAGGAGGGTGACTAAATGAAATGCTGGCCGGGAGCCAGAGATGACAAACCCGCCCTCTTAGAGAAGATTGCTCAGCTGGGGATCCGTCCCCGCAAGGGCAGGCGGTGCGAGAGGAGCCTCACCGGCCACGTTTGTTTCCTGCTATGTTTAATAGAATGCACATTCATTTATTTGTGGTTTTGGCTAAGTTGAGCGACTTAGCCTTGATCCTGTGGGATCCCTGGAGATGCGAGGGGGACCTACAGGAAAGCTGTGGAGGGGCTCTTGATCAAGGAGTGCAGGGATAGGATGAGGGGGAGCGGTTTGAATAGGGGAAACTGAGATGAGATCTTGGGAAGAAATGTTGAAGAATGTGAGGGGGGGAGGCCCTGGCCCAGGTTTTCCCGAGAAGTCATGGCTGCCCCATCTCTGGAGGTGCTGAAGTCCAGGTTGGATGGGGTCTTGAGCCCCCTGATCCAGTGGGAGGTGTCCCTGCCCATGGCAGGGAGGTGGATCTGGATGGTCCTTTCCAGTCCAAGCCATTCCATCATGCTGTGATTCTATGATTGCCCTGCGAGAGGGTCTTCTCACAGTGGAGTTTCTCCTCTGTCCTCAGTGTCTGTTTTCTGTCCTCAGTGTCTGTTTTCTGCCCTGCGTGTTGTAAACAGCTTCATTGTGTGCCACGAGGGAAGGAAAGCTTTTCCTATAAAAAACAGTTTGTTAAATGCTGTGGAACATTTTGGGGTAGAAGAGAGCAGTTTCATATTTAAGATGACAGAAATGTTGCTGTGTTTAGATGTGCAGATGCTGGAAACCTGGGTGTCTGGGGATATTTGAAAAAAAAAACAGTTGAAAATACTGAAAACCCCCACTTTTATTCATAAAAAGTTCTTCTAAGAATCTATTTCTCAAGACAATGTGAGTGTTATGATTTTGGATAATCATAGAAACATAGAATTGCCTGGTTGGAAAAAACCTTTGTGAACATGGAGTCCAACCGTACCTGTCATAGAATCATGGAACCATAGAATTATCTGGGTTGGAAGAGATCTCCAAGATCATCAAGTCCAGCCCTTAATCCAACACTATCATGATTACTAGATAATGGCACTAAGTGCCACATCCAGTCTTATTTTAAAAACCTCCAGGGATGGTGAATCCACCCCCTCTCTGGGCAGGCCATTCCAATGCCTGATTACTCGTTCTGTGAAGAATGTTTTCTGATATCCAGCCTAAACCTTCCCTGGCTCATGCCCTCTTGTTCTGTTGCTGGTTGCCTGGGAGAAGAGTCCGACCCCCACCTGACTACAACCTCCTTTCAGATCGTTGTAGAGAGTGATGAGGTCACCCCTGAGCCTCCTCTTCTCCAGGCTAAACAACCCCAGCTCCCTCAGCCTCTCTTCAGAGGACTTGTGCTCAAGTCCCTTCACCAGTTTTGTTGCTCTTCTCTGGACCTGCTCCAGCATCTCAATATCTTTCTTGAACTGAGGGGCCCAGAACTGAACACAATACTCAAGGTGTGGCCTCACCAATGCTGAGTACAAGGGAAGGATTACTTCCCTCGTCCTGCTGGCCACACTATTCCTTATACAGGCCAGGATGCCATTGCCCTTCTTGGCCACCTGGGCACACTGCTGGCTCATGTTTAGCCTCCTGTCAATCAGCACCCCCAGCTCCCTTTCCACCTGACTACTCTCCAGCCACTCTGTCCCCAGCCTGTAGCGCTGCATGGGGCTGTTGTGGCCAAAGTGCCTGACCCAGCACTTGGCCTTGTTGAACTTCATCCCGCTGGACTCAGCCCATCTCTCTAGCCTATCAAGGTCCCTCTGCAGAGCCCTCCTGCCTTCCAGCAGGTCGACACTCCCTCACAACTTGGTGTCATCCACAAATTTACTTATGATGGACTCAATCCCCTCATCTTAATCATTGATGAAGATGTTAAACAGAACTGGACCCAACACTGATCCCTGAGGGACACCTCTGGTGACCCCGAGCTGGATGCAGCCCCGTTCACCAGCACTCTCTGGACCTGGCCATCCAGCCAGTTCTTAACCCAGCTGAGAGTGCACCTGTCCAAGCTGTGGGCTACCAGTTTATCCAGGACTATGACATGGGAGGCTGTCAAAGGCTTTGCTCAAGTCCAGATAGACTACATCCACAGGCTTCCCTTCATCCACCAGGCAGGTTACCTGATCATAAAAGGAATTCAGGTTGGTCAGACAGGACCTGCCCCTCACAAAGGCATGCTGGCTGGGTCAGATCCCATGTCCACCCTGAAGGTGCTGTGTGATTCCACTCAGGATGATCTGTTCCATAACCTTGCCAGGCACTGACGTCAGGCTGACACGGCTATAGTTGCCCGGGTCCTCCTTGCAGCTCTTTTTGTGCATTGGTGTGACATTTGCCAACTTCCAACCATCTGGGACCTCCCCAGAGAGCCAGGACTGTTGGTAGATGATGGAGAGTGGCTCGGCAAGCTCTTCTGCCAACTCCCTCATCACCCTAGGATGGAATCCATCAGGTTCCACAGATTTGTGTGGATCCAGATGGCTCAGTAATTCATAGAATGTTTCCTTCTGGAACACAGGGGAGCCATTTTGTTTCCTGTCTCTATCTGTGTGTTCCGGAGGCCAGTTATCGTGAGGGTCACCTCTCCTACTGGTGAAGGCTGAGGCAAAGTAGGTGTTAAGTACCTCAGCCTTCTCCTCATCCCTGGTAACTATGTTCCCCCCCAGGTCCAACAAAGAATGGAGGTTTTCCTTGCCCCTCCTTTTGTTATTAATATATTTATAGAAGCGCTTTTTGTTATCCTTAACAGAAGTAGCCAAATTAATTTCAAATTGCGCTTTTGTTTCTCTGATTTTCCTTCTGCATGTTCTAATTATAGTCTTCTACTGAACCAGATCCCTGAGAAACTCATCTACCTTTTAAACACCTATTTTAACCTCTTTTCAATCTCTCTTTAACGTCTTTTAAACCCCTCCAGAGATGGAGACTCCACTACCTCCCTGGGCAACCTCTGCCAGTGCCTGAGAACCCTTTCAGTGAAGAAATCTTTCCTAATGTCCAGTCTGACCCTCCCCTGGTGCAACTTGAGGCCATTTCCTCTCGTCCTATTGCCTGTCATTCGGGACAAACTCCATAAATGGTTAAGAAAGACTTATGTGCTACCAGGAAAAGCTGCAACCCCGCTGTGCTTTACAGAGAAGGGCACTGCCATGTTCTCGTACTCACACAAGTGAATGAAATGCAGTGGATTGATGATTTTTTTTCTCTCCCTCAGGTACAAAGCAATGGCACTTGATAAATCACCTGCAGCCAGAAACGTCATACGACATTAAAATGCAGTGCTACAACGAAGGTGGTGAAAGCGAGTATAGCAACGTGATGATCTGTGAAACCAAAGGTGAGGGCTGACAGCCACCTGCTTGCCATGAGCCCCTGCGCAGGGGGTGTTCGTGGCGTGGAAGAGACTCTGTGGTGGATTTTTGTTGCAGTGCAAAAGTCAGCTGCGATGAAGAGCGTAATGTTCTGGAATGTTTTGCAGGATTGTTTTGTCTTCCAGAGCTGGGATTGTTTTGAGCACAGGAAAACTGATACCATGCACTCGCAGGGAAGACTCTTAGCACAGCTTGACCACAGAGAAGGCTCTGTTGTTCTGGACTGGGTTTTTTCTCTGTTGTGCTGATATCTCTGCTTCAGAGACAGCCGCGCTCCTAGAGATGGCAGAATTGATTTGTGTGTCTGTTTTATGTCTCTGGGGCTCTGGGACACATTGTGTAAGTGCAGACCCCAGCAATTGATGATTGTGTTGGCTGCCTCCATCACTAATCCTGCGTGCCTCTGGCACAGAGTTTGCAGTGTGCTCTGCAAGTGTCAGATATGGCAGTCACATTTATTTTGCAAAGAATTCCTGCCTTCTTTAATCTCTAAAACCAAGTAAGGCTGTAAAGGGAAAATGCAGACAGTAAATTTCAAACGTAGAGCTACAAAGAATGTTTTTTAAAAAAAAATGAAAAAAGACCTCCAGGAGCAGAAGCATCAACATTGAGCTGTGTTAGGAGAGAAGCCTTTGAAAGAAGGTTGAGCAGCTGCAGGGTTTCAGGCATGGTTTGCCTTTCTTCAGCAAGGAATGTAGCTTTCTTCCCTAGTTTTAAAATCGGCAAGATGCAATCTGCCCTTCACACTGACTCTTCCTTAAAATGCATCTCTAGGCTGGCAGGGCTGATCCAGCTGATCTCACATACCTGCATGGAGGTGCTTGTGGCACTCTAACCAGCTTCACTCCCAAACCGGGCACCTCTTTTATGTTTTTAGCGTCAAATGAAATGGATGCTGAAAAGCAATGGGAATTTAATTCTAGGGTTAAACTAGCATCTCGTTTGCCGTGATTTTCTGTTCAGCTCTCAGTATCTTCAATAGCACGGTTTGGAAAGCAGGGTTAGCGGGGCTCGCAGCAGATAGAAGTTGGTCATCTGGCAGTGGCTGGCAATGGAAATGCGTGTTGTGGTTTTTCCTAACCTCAGAACTGGAACGATTTGTGCTCTTTTGAGTCAGGCGGGAGTGCAACTCTAGCCATGTGTGTGTCAAGTTGCTTGTTAAAGTTCCAGGTGACCTCAATGAGAGGGTTTGCAGGCTGGATAATGACCATTTTCCAAGGTAAATAGTTATTACCCTATAGCAGTTGGTCTTCTACTTATAGGGTTTAATATTGACTTGGAACCTTTCTCTTTGAGGCATTGGGATTCTAATTCAGTAGGAATTATTTAATTTCGTAATGAAAAAAAAATTATAAAAAGACATTTAGTGAATGTACCTGTGCTTTTCTCTTCATTCATCCAGTGAAACGCACGCCGGGAGCATCCGAATATCCAGTGAAGGATTTGAGTACCCCCCCAAATGCCCCCGACTGGGTTGGAGGAGGTGGAGCAGGGCCTTCCAGCGGCCCCGTCCGGAGCAGTGACATGCTGTACCTGATCGTGGGCTGTGTCCTTGGCGTGATGGTCCTTATTCTCATTGTTTTCATTGCCATGTGCCTGTGGAAGAACCGTCAGCAAAACGCCATGCAAAGTGAGTGATTTTTGTTTTCCTTTCATAATGAAAATACTATCAGAGTAAAATCAGTAACGTCCATATGACATTTCATGAGTGGGAACCGGTTTCCTGTTACAAGCCAGCTAGTATTTATTTAGAGACCTGCGCCTTCTAGGTGTGCCTGAGGTGAAGATGTGGGGGTTTGAGAGCAGCAGTGCCTCTGTTTCTTTACATGGATGCTGGCTGCACTGCTACATCGCAGTCGTGCGAGAGCTTCACCCAGAGAATGATGTGTGAAACACCTGGGCAATCTCTTCAGCTGATGTTTAGTGTGAAGCCCATGCATAGGTTTCTCCTGATGGAGTGGCAGAATTTGTATGTAATCCTGGGTACTTGTTAAAACCTGGAGACTTAAACCTCAGATCTTTCTCGTGTATCTGGAAAGAAAATGAGGAGGGCAAGTCCCTTGTTACCTCTCAGTGCTGTCACAGTGAAACAGAGTTCAGTGTCCACGTCTTTCAGAGGTGTTAAAGAGGAAAACCTGCTAGGTTGCAATCTGGAGCTTTGAGCAGAGGCACTGGAACCGAAGCACGCTGTGCAAGGTGCTCTGCACCCACGAAACTGTGCGGTGCCAGCAGAAACTCTTCAGTTGTCTGCTCTGCTCCTATCGGAAAAATCAGCCATGCTCTGCCCACAGCCAGTGGTTATTTTTAAATGTCCTTGCACTCTGAGGAGGAAAATTGAAACAAAACTTCTTGCAAGATAAGATAGTGTCTTCAGCTGTAGCCAAAGGTATTTTCTGGAAGCAGTTCCTAGCTGGATAGCAGAGGGCCTATTGATTATACAGATGGCCTGCTTTTAGGGTCCTCCTCAGAGTGACTGAAGTCAGCTGAGTCCCTTCAGAGCCATATTCCTGGTCTGTTGTTCCTCAAGATGTGGCTTTTTTCCATTTCTGCATTTGAATATCAGTCACTTAGAGATTAGAGTTAATTTGCAAAAGCTGTAGAAGGAGAATATAAGCTTTTTTTGTTTCATAGAGGCCTCATTCTACAACTACTTGAAAGGAGGTTGGAGTGAGGTGGGTGCTGGTCTCTTCTCTCAAGTGACAGGACAAGAGGGAACAGCCTCAAGTTGTGCCAGGGCAGGTTCAGACTCCGCTTTAGGAAAAATTTCTTCACTGAAAGGGTTCTCAGGCGCTGGCAGAGGCTGCCCAGGGAGGTGGTTGAGTCACCATCCCTGGAGGTGTTTAAAAGACAGGTAGATGAGCTTCTCAGGGACATGGTTTCATAAGGGGACAGTTACGGTTGGACTCAGTGATCTCAGAGGTCTTTTCCAAGCAGATGATTCTATGATGTATTTAAGTTCTCATTTGGTAATGATGTCTTCTGCAGAGTATGATCCTCCTGGCTATCTCTATCACGGAGCGGATATCAGTGGGCAAATGATTGAGTACACGACCTTACCTGGCACGAGCCGAGACAACAGCAGCATCCACAGAAACTTCATAAGCAATGGCCTCAGCAATGGCTGCCCACATGTCCATCATAAAGTTGCTAATGGAGTCAATGGGATCATGAATGGAGGCGCTGGGCTGTACCCAAGGCACAGCAGCTCCTTGTCCAGGATGCACATAGACTATGACCATCCCCATCATCTTGTGAACGTAAGCTCTTACACCGGGTGGGGGGGCTCAGCCCAGACCCTGGGATTTATTGAGGGATTGTAAAAGCAGCCTTAATCCGGGTGGGGGGATTCTCATCCGCTGATGACAGCCAGTTCTACTAAATTACTTATCGCAGAGGAAGCAACTGCGCTGATATTTCTGATACAAACATCATGGTTTTCATTTGAGAATATCAGATGACAGCAAGAATTCCACTGACTCTGGGAAATCTGCCTCTACCCTCCTCCTAACAGCGTGTCACCTCTGAGAATGCTTCAGTGCTGGGCTGAGATACTTTACTGGTACATATGGTATTTCTCAATCTTCAAGTTAAATAGATTTAATTATAGCTGCTTATTCTGCAGCATTATGGATCGCCTGTTTTTCCCCACCTGTTTCAGATCTGTAACTCTGAGCAATGCTATTAATTATGGCCAAGCATGAATGTAGCAGGAGATTCCATAAAATGAAATGCCCCATACGTCCTGAAATGCTGCAACGTAATAATGCTGTCTTTTTTTTTTTTCAGTTTCTTGTTTGTAACTGCTGAGACAGGCTCCTTTTTTGTTTTGAAATTTAAAATAAAATCTAATTTAAGCCTGCGACCCAGCCTTTGTATGTGGTGGAAAAATACTTCATTTGCTGAAACATGTCCCGTTTCCAAGAGAGAATAATGATTTCATTATTGTCTATGGAAACAGATGGCTTGCTTTCAGACTTACTAAACTTACTCTGAACTGTGAATGTTGCCCAGGAAAACTGAAAGAAAAAGTTCAAAAGTCTGAATAACCCATGCTGGTTTTGGAGGAAAAAACTGGAGCTATTGTTTGTGTTGGTAATTGAACACAAGCACTTTGTTTTATTGCACAACAAATTAGCACTTGCACAGTAGTTGCCACTTCAGTCAATTCCAGCTCTGAGTCAGACCAGTCAGTTCTTCACTGGATTCTTTCTTTACTCTGGGTATCTAGCAAGAAATGCCAATTTTTGGTTGCCTCCAAGAGCAACCGAGGCCCAAACCATGTTTTTTTGGACCTATTCAACCTCCCAGTGGGTGAAACTCTCTGAAAGCCTCCAGCTGTACAAGGCCTCAGGAAGGGGAAGTTTTGCAGCGCTCCAGAGCTCACTCACGAGAAGCTCAGGGGCTCGGCACTGCTATTCTGTGCCTCCTTGTTATTTTATTTCTTGGAAGCAGAAAAGTGAGTCTTGTGCAGTGCGTGTGGCTTGGTGCTCAGAGCTCGTCTCTGAGGAGATGGGATGGGATGCACAATGCTGCTCTCCCATTGTCAGTAGTTGACTGGGTGGAATTTTTCTTCCCCCGGCTCCGTGTTATAGAAAGTTGAAGTGATGCAAGGTGTTCCCATGGAGGAGCAGGACTGCCCTGTGGGTAAGACTGTGCAGGGGAGCAGTCCTCATCCTTGTCAGGATGCCCTTTATTGTTTCATGGACTGGGCTGAGTGAGGAGGAGAGGATCTGGCTGGGCTGATGAGCCAGACAAGTTAGGCACTGCTCCCTGTTGGACCGAGTGGCCTCAGAAGCTTAAGGATAAGCCCTGTCTCCGCAAGATGGGGATTGTTACAAGTTCCCTACCACTTGAAATTTCAACAGTGAGGTGAGCTTTCCCAAACCGGCTCCTCTCCTGCCACACAGCATGGTAGCCCAGCTCCGCTGTGCTGTTGGCCAGCAGCTACCACATCCATGTCCAGCTGGGCTCTAACGCTGAGGGCTGGGTTGATCTGGGCATTTTTACTTGCTTGTAATGGCCCCTTCAGCCAAAACTAACACCGCAAAATCCCTCTCACCCGGCGTCGTTGCTGGCTGAGGAATTACCCCATCTGTGAAAATATTCGATGTTTCCAAACCTGGTGTAGCGCAGTGAACAGATCTGATCAGAGCAGTGACAGGAGAGCAGGATGGGCGTGTGTTGTGACATCAACCCTGCACATTTAATCCTCTATCTCCCCAAAGGAGCACAGTTTGCTAATAAACAGCATTTGCTTTTGTGTCTGTCAGCAGTGTTAAAAATGACCGTATTTACAGTGCGTTCATGAAGTCAGACCTGAGCGTATTCAGCTGAAAACAGCCCAGGAGAATGACCACGTGCTTCTCTAAGCTGCAGTTCTTTCCTTTTCTGTGCCACACGTGCTGGCAAAACCCCTCTGACTGACTTTGCGTACCAGCTCTGTGTGCCACGCCATGTTCCAGGCCCAGAGCTGAGGGGTTGAGGGCTTGCAAACTGAGTCACGGCGCTTGGGGCTGCACGGCCTTCTCAGGGACTCTGCCGTGTTTGAACAGCGACTGATTTTTTTACGGTGTATATTTGTTATGTATAGATTTTCGTTGTATATTCTGATTCCCTTCCCCCGGCAGGGCGGCGGGATGTATGCAGCAGTGCCGCAGGCCGACCCCGCTGAGTGTGTCCATTGCCGGAACTGCTGGAACAATAACAGGTGAAGTACCACGCGCGGGAGGCGGGGCCTTCGCCAACTGACACCGCGGCGCCAGGCAAAGGTGGGTGGGCACACACAGAGAGCTGGAGGGCACGAAGGGCTCGGAGCCTTTGTGCAGCTCCAGGAGAGCGTCTGGGATTGCCTGTGGGATGGAGTGAAAGGAGATGGTGAACCCTTAGATCTCCTTTTCCTCAATGCACTCTGTCAGGGCCCACTTCCACCCCGCGCCGTCCCCCCAGACCTGCTTAGTCAGGGAGGGAAGGGTCCCCTGATGTCTGCGCAGCACATTGGAGACGACAGATCTCCCAGGGTAGATTCAAACAGTGTTTATTTTGGGCACAACCAAAACAACAAATCAGTATTTTGGGCCTGGCCAAAATATCAAATCAGTATTTGTTTTGGACATGGTCAAAACAGCAAACCAGTATTTTGGACACAGCCAAAATATGGAGTCAAATACTCGGGTCCACTCCGGGTTGCAGCTTCCCAAAAGTTGCAAAACCAGATCGCAATCTCTTCAGATGCCAATCTGATATCCTCAGGGCATCTGTACAAAACAACACAACTCGGATCTGATCCGATGCACAGCATTGCCATGGAAAACAGAAGGAAAAGAAGAGAGAGAGGAATAAGAGTAGTGGGGAGGGAGAGAAAAAATAGTCACCACTCCCTGGGCCTCTGGAAGACGTGATCTTCAGGAGCATGTGGTTGTACAGTTCTTCTGCAGCACAGATTCCATGAGGTGGTGGGCACAGCACCTGCCTTCTTGGCGTGCTCTATTTTATAGGACAAGCCCATGATCCCCTGTTAGTGTGAGGGGAGGTCTCGCTGCGAAAGTTGTCCAATGGGGCACGCGCAGAAGCTTCTTTGGGAAGGTTCTGGAACTGGCGCTGGGGGCTCCAGTGTCATTGGCGGCTCAACAGACCCTGTCAGAATCACCTCTGCCTGGACCCTCTGGGTCTCCGTGCGCAGTCAGGTGTTGGGGGGCAGCATCTGCTCCCCCTCTGCAGTAGCACCAGCTCAGCAGGGGCCACAGCACTCCAGAAGGTGTTAAAGACATGAATGCAAGTTTAAGACAATGCCAGTCGATGTTTAAGTTGACAACAGAAGTAGAGTCAGTCTCTACACGCTCTGATGCTCTAGAGGAAGGGAGGCAGGTTGTGCACTGAATATTCTTTAAAAACTTGTTTCCTGTGTTTTCTTCAGTTTTGAGAGAACAGAATCGTTCCATATGGAGTTTGTCACATGGGGTTTCATTGCCCTGCTGTGTTTTCCATTTTCTGCCATTCTCTCCAGAATATCATCACACCAGAGGCCCAGCTTTACTGGCCCGGTGCTGTTCTTGGGGGAACAGGGGACTGGCGGTTCCTTGGCCCTTCAGGAGCAATCTGGCAGCCCTTTTCCAGGTGGGATGAGAGAGCCCTTGTCCTGGTTACAACATTGGAGAAGAGTGGCTGGAGAGCTGCTTGGCAGCGAAGGACCTGGGGGTGTTGGCAAGGGCTGAACATGAGCCAGCAGTGGCCCAGGTGGCCAAGAGGGCCAATGGCATCTTGGCCTGTGTCAGACACAGCGTGGGCAGCAGGACCAGAGCAGGGATTGTCCCCCTGAACTTGCCATTAGTGAGGCCACACCTGGAATCCTGGGGTCAGTTCTGGGCCCCTTGGTACAGAAAGGACATTGAGAGGCTGAGGCACATCCAGAGAAGGGAACAGAGCTGGGGAAGGGTTTGGAGAACAAGTCCTCCGAGGAGAGGCTGAGGGACCTGGGGTTGTTTAGCCTGGAGAAAAGGAGGCTGAGGGGAGACCTCATCACTGTCTACAACTGCCTGAAAGGAGGTTGGAGCGAGGTGGTCTCTTCTCCCAGGTAACAGGATGAGAGGAAATGGCCTCAAGCTGCACCAAGGCAGATTCATATTGGACATTAGGAAGATTTTTTTCCCTGAAAGGGTTCTGGGGCCCTGTCAGAGGCTGTCTAGGGAGGTGGTGGAGTCACCATCCCTGGAGGGATTTAAAAGACAGCCAGATGAGTTTCTCATGGAAGATTCAGTAGTGGACAGGTACGGTTGGACTCGATGATCTCAAAGCTTTGTCTTTTCTAACCAGGCAGTTCTATGTTTCTGTGAAAGTCAGCCCAGCTGTTGTGCTCCATCTGGGAAATTCTGGATGGTTTGCAGTCATGCTGTGAGTTTTCTGTCTTATTAAAATGGTTGCTGCCTTTAAGTGACCTCTGGAGGAGCTGACTTGAAGGGAAGTTGTTGAAGACAAAAAACCTGTTCACTTTATTGTCATGGTTTTACTTTTGAAAATATAATTTGTAATAGGCTTTAAATTCATTTTGATCCCCATAAACACATGCAAGATAGTGATGGACAGGCTGTGGCCGGAGCAGTGGCCTGGCTGGTCGCTAGGGAAGGACAATTCCTGTTTCCTTCCCAGCCAATATTCCATGTTCAGGGCAGGCTGAGGGACAGCAGGCATCGAGATGGGTACAGCTGTAAGGAGTACAGGGATAGGACAAGGGGGAACTATTTTGAGCTGAAAGAGGGGAGATTGAGATGAGATCTTAGGGAGAAATATTTTCCTGTGAGGGTGGGGAGGCCCTGGCCCAGGTTGCCCAGAGCAGTGGTGGCTGCCCCAGCCCTGGATATGTTCAAGGCCAGGTTGGATGGGGCTTGGAGCCCCCTTATCCAATGGGAGGTGTCCCTGCCCATGGCAGGGGTTGGAACTGGATGGGCTTTGAGGTCCTTTCTGTCCCAAACCATTCCATGATTCTGTGATTCTGTGACTGGCCATAACTTGGAATGTGCTGTGTGCTTTACACCGTAATTAAGCTCTTGCTTTCAAATTTAAAACGTATTTAGATTTTTAATTGCTTTTTTTTCCTAAAAAGCAGGAAGAATGGGTTCTGTCCTCTGCACCTGAGCTGTTTCTCCCAGAGGGGTCATCGAGGGGTGTGAACTTTGAATTTTCACATCGCTGTTCTCTATTTTACTGCTGGAGAGAGAAACAAGTTATCCTTTGCAGCTGCCTTACCCCAAGATGGACCATTAACCTCTGGATGGCAGAAGTGCTGCACAGCAGGGACTGCTCTGCTCCCTTCCTGGTGGAAGGGGAATGGAAGGAAGACATGGGAGAGGGGGACGAGGAGGACCAGGAATGTGTCTGAATGTTACTCCGGGGGCCAGGGAGCTGGATTTGTGACTGGGATGAGGAGGAGGAGGGAGGAGAAGGCCCTGGGGGGACAGTGCAGACAAGACAGTAGGTTCTGGTAAGTGAGAATTTTGAGGTGGGAGTGTCTTTCCCTGTCTTTCTTCAACCTGGTAGCTGCTTTACACAGGGGAGGGCTGGCTGCCCTGGCTGGTCTCTTGTTTGGGCAGAGAGGACCCTGCCTTGTCCCCACCCTGGAGCTGTCGCGTTGTGTGTGCTCACTCCTGGCCATTCCCCCTGCAGAGCACCAGGAGATGAGGGAGGGAGGCAACTCCAGTGGGGACACCTCGAGCAGGGAATGGGCTCCAGCTCAGGAGTGCTTCAGGTGCCCAAGGCCTTGCTCGTACGTTCCACCTTGGCACTGCCAATTCCAAAATCAGCCGGTTACCACTGACTGCCTGGAACTATTGTTGATTTGGGATGAACAGAGCAGTCATTTGGCTCGTGATCATGTGCAAATGAATCCTAAACATTGACCATATTTACTCGCTGGCTGCCACGGCTGCTTCCAGCAGTGGCCATCTCGGAGCAGGTTTATTATTACGGTGGTGAAATCCCTCATCCTTCTGTTTAAATTAGCGCTTTGCGCTCTTGTAGCGACTCGTGGAGCCCTGCCAGGGGTGGAAGTGCTGAAATGTGGAGACCCGCGGCGCTGTTGCGGACAAAGTCGGTAAGACGAGGGTGGTTTATGCGTGTTACAATAGGATTGAGAACTGATTGTCTTCATCTCTGGTGCTTTTGCACTAAAACTTTGGGGATACCTGCTGGCTGCAGAGGAATTTACAGCTTTGCAGCTCTCTCTTCTTCGCAAATTCTCTGTATTCTGCTCATAAACCTGAAATACAAGTGTCAAATAAACCAGTATCCATCTGTTTTTCCAACTCTTTAAATGGAAATTATGCTGGTGTGGGCTTATAAATCAGATTATAGTTTGGTAGGATTTTAGTCCGGAGAACTGATACAAAGTGTGTTTTCTGCAGCAGGGACTTTGTGTTACGATTTACACATGCTGCTCTGGATATCCCAATGGCTGGAGTCCACCAAAATGTGGTTATTTCAGCTTAAAAAAATGAACTGCTGTCTTGAAACATTGTTCAAGGCTCTACAGTAACAGGAAGCACTACAGAGACCTCTGTACCTTTAAAAAGAAAGCTCCGTAAAGATGCAAACCCAAACATTTTAAGTGGGTTCCTCTAAGATTTTTTTTCCTTTTAAATAATAAATGACTGCAGTGAAACTCTCTGTGGAGAGAAATGCAAACTCATAAATGGATTTGTTGAAGAGCAGATGTGTTTCATGTGGATTCTTTGTTGGCTTCTGTGGTATTTTGGTGCTTGGAATAATGATTTGGGAGGCCGTTATGAGAGTGGAAGGACAAAACAGGAGAGTGAGGGTTGAAGATGAAGGTTGGTGCTGCTCTGTCCTTGCGGTGTTGGGAGGGGAGCAGGCTCCGAGGCACTTCCACAGCTGCTGGAGGGACTCCTTCTCCTGTGTACTGCCTTCGGCGAGGGAGACCTTTGCCAGAGGGGAGATTTGCTCCAGTTCCTCCCCTGGAGAGTCTGTTTGTGTTATTTGTGGAGGTTTTGTTGCTCTTTCAGTTCTGTCAACACTGTCTGTGGTTTTCAGGGGAAAGCATGGACTGAGGCTCCAAGCGCGTTTGTGGGATAAGGCCCTCGAGCAATATTTTGAGGCATGGTGGTGAGCTTTTTAATGGAATAAAGGTGCTTTTGGGGACTCGTGGCCAGGACCTTACTGGGATTGCCAAGCTTGATGTCTCCCAGTTTGAAGTCTGGTTGAGTTCTGTGCTTGGCAGTGGATCCCCAGCCCTGCTCTGGTGGCTGAGCCGCAGTCACTGGTGGTGTTGGTCCACCTTCCCCCCGTGTCAGCAATTTAACAACTGGCTCTGCTTGCTTTGGGGCTGGAATCACTGCAGAGCAACGCACTCTGTAACCAGGTATGCTGAGCAGCCGGGTCCCAGCTTTCAGTTTTTATATTTCAGAATGCCAGCACTCAAGAACAACCAGTGACCCCAGCAAGGTGTGTTACCCATCCCTATGAGCAAAACAGGCCATGGGTGTATTTAGCCAAAAAAAAAAAAAATGCTCTAAGCCATGTCCATAACAGCCCATGAGAAACTTGAAGCCTGTTTCTCCTGGGCAGAAGTGTTTTGGGTGTTGCTGTCTCGCAGGGCTTTGGCTGCTCTCCATCCTTATCTCAATGCTTTGCTTTCCTCTGCGGATCCATCTCCATTCTGCAGAACGCGGGTGTTGGGGTCATTGTCCGAAGTTTGTGGTAAAAGTGAACCTTTTACTTCTGCAGTAATTGTTGTTTTGGATAAAGCTGCACTGCAGTGTGAGGTTGGGGCTCTTTTACCTCGGAATTTCTTGTGTGTTTATGGGAGCCACATTGTTCACAGGGCAGTGTTATTCCTGCTTGCTACACTGCTGTGCGCATCTCCTAAGACCCAGCTCCTTTTTGTTTAAGGGGTGAGTAGCTTGGCTGTAACAATCTATCTCTAAGGAGAAGGACTTGGGGTGCTGGGGATGAGAAACTCCACATGAGCCGCAATATGCACTCGCAGCCCAGAAAGCCAAACGGTGTCCTGGGCTGCATCCAGAGCAGTGGGAGCAGCAGGGGAGGGAGGGGATTCTGCTCCTCTGCTCCACTCTGGTGAGACCCCACCTGGAGCCCTGCGTCCACCTCTGGAATCCCCAACATAAGAAGGATATGGAGCTGTTGGGAGTGGGTCCAGAGGAGGCCGTGAAGATGATCCGAGGGCTGGAGCACCTCTGCTGTGAGGACAGGCTGAGAGAATTGTGTCTGTTCAGCCTGGAGAAGAGAAGGCTCCAGGGAGACTGCAGAGCAGCCTTGCAGTTCTGAAAGGGGCTCCAGGAAATCTGGGGAGGGACTTTTTACAAGGACCTGGAGTGATAGGACAAGGGGGAATGGCTTTAAACTGGAAGGGGGAAGATGAGACGTTAGGAAGAAATTCTTCACAATGAGCATGGGGAGGCCCTGGCACAGGTTGTCCAAAGAAGTTGTGGCTGCCCCATCCCTGGAGGTATCTTGGAGCACCCTGATCCATCCCCACGACAGGGTGTTGGAACTGGATGATCTTTGAGATTCCTTCCAACCAAACCATTCCATGATTTGATGATTCCACTTCCCAGCCTTACGCGGGTGTTACAGGGCCCCAGTCCGAGTCATACAGCAGAGAGGAATTACAGTTATAATACTGAAGCTGTGTTTCTGATTTCTGTGCACTCTGATAACGCTCAGTATTTCTTTTCTGAGGGCCTTAAGTCAGCCTTTGGGATTGCAGATTTAATCTCTTTTTCTTGGCAGTGAAAATCTGTTTTACAGAGCTGCCCTGACTGAGAAGTAGGCTCCCAGGGTCAGGTCCCTGGGTCACAGCCGATGCGGAAGTCACCGAGAGCAGGTGTTGAATGTTTTCACCTGTGTGTTGGGAGACAAAGAAGGCTCGATCCTTTTCTTAGGTCAGGATTGATCCAAAAATAGATTTAAAGTGGTTTGGCGAGTTCTGGATGTTGTTCCGGTTGCGACGCGCGGTGAGGTACTGGAACGTTGCAGCTCCTCGAGATGAGCAGTGGAAAGGAGCAGCTCAGAATGACCCCGTTCTTGCTTATGTCCTATCTGCAGGTGTTTCGCCAAACCCAGTGGCCCATCCAGCAGCAGCGCACTGCCCGCCGTGCCCGTGGCAGCACCGGACCAGGACGGTTTGGAGATGGAACCTCAGCATCACCAGGTGATGGTGGCCGTGGGCCTGGCCTCCACTGTCCCAACGTGCAGCACCCAGCTGGAGGAGCAGGGCAAGGAGAACGTGGAGCAGCCCTGCTGTCGGGAAGGCAGGGACCGGCTCTGTGTGGATTACACAGATGGTAAGGCCTTCTGGAGTGGAGAGCGCCCAGCTTTGAAGCCAGGAACATTCTGTACGACAGCTGTAGGGGGCTTAATTTATCGCAGAGAAAGTAGTAATTAAGCCTGCAAAAGACCTGGCTTTTTGAGAAGGATTAAGCGTTCCGCCTTTCCCATCGTGGGAGATCAGAGCAGCGATGCTCTAGAGCCTGTGGTTGCCATGCCGTTCGTGAGTGATGCCTCTAAACAGAGCTCATTGAGCAGACGTGCCAGATAATGAGGCTGGGGCTGGTTTATTGCTGTTGCCTGCATTTCCAGTGCACCCGTGGTCTTCCAAAGGTGCTGGAATGCTACCGAACGGAGCTGTGCTCTAGTGAGTATCCATGACGGCCCAGAGCCATCCTGTAGGCACCAACAGGCACAGAAATGTAGGTGGAAGTCTGGCTGACCTAATGGGCATGACTCGTACCCTTTGGTGCCAGCAGCGTGCTCGGATAGAGCCGATCTTCTGTGCCTGGTATAGTGGGAATGAACCCGAGCTCAGAGAGCTTTTACTGCCCACTTTTGTTATTGAGAATTTTTGGGGCTTGTGGGTCCATCAAGCCTAAAGAGGCGATCATAGAATCACAGAATGGTTTGGGTTGGAAGGGACCTCAAAGCCCATCCAGTTCCAACGCCCCTGCCATGGGCAGGGACACCTCCCACTGGATCAGACGACTCCAAGCCCCATCCAACCTGGCCTTGAACACCTCCAGGGATGGGGCAGCCACCACTGCTCTGGGCAATTGTGTCGGGTCCTCCCTGCTCTCACAGTAAGATCCAACCAACCTAGCCTGCTCTCACTTTGCAGGTGATAACTGCGTGCACTTGGAAACCTCGAACCACATTTTGAGCTGGAGTCCCCTTATTCTGCAGCCAGTTTCGAAGGACTGTCAGGGAAAAGCAGGATGGAGTTCATCTGGAGTCACCTTAACCAGCTCTGGGGACCTTCGGCAGCTCCAGCTGCAGGAAACCTGCGGAAGTGACTGTTGTCCCCACTGAAAGCCAGCAACTGCCCAGCAGAGTTGCTGAAAGGGAGTGATGGAGGGATGTTAATTATAACAGAGAGAGTTGCTATTTATTTTTTTTGTAGCAGTGTCATATGAACGTATCTCGTTTTTAAAAAATGGTTGCCTTTTTATATTATTTATGCCTTGAAATTCCTTTTGTTTCCTCTCCCCACCCCCACACTGCAAAACCAGTCTGGTTGTGTGTATGAAAAAGAACTGCAATAATATAAGGAGCGACGATGGTAACTGTGGAGTGTGTCTGCCGCAGTGTATTGCCAGCGCGAGCCGCGCTTTCGAGGAGTCGGATCCAGGGATGGAGTGCAGCAGGCCTGGCGCTTGTGCCCGAGAGTGCTGCCTCCCTGGCAGCTTGGCATTGCAGCACTCGAACCCTCCTTTCCATGAACACCTCTCATGCTCTCTCTGCTTATTTACTCAGTGGGTAAATAAGAAAATGAATAAGAATGATCGTGGCTGACTCTGCAGAGCTTGGCTTGAACAGCAGAACTCAGTCTGGTGACTGTTGGTGTCTTCAGGTGCTTGATAACCCTTAGGTTTGCAGCATCACAGATGAAAATCCAGCCTGGCTCACCTTCCCACTTGCAGAAGACAAAATCCAGTGCAACTGTCCCTTGATCTCCTTAGTTTGAGGGAACACCAAGGGCTTGAAGACCCTGCCTGCCCCTCGCGATGCAGGGGTCGTAGTGGGAACTACAGGGTTTGGGTTTTTTTCCCTTCCCAAATTCAATCAGAGTAAATAAACCAAGGGGGATCTTGTAATGCGCTCCCTCCCCAAAAAATCCATAGCGCATAAGCCAGGAATGAGGTGCAAAAATCATAATTCCTGCTGCCCTGAGGCAACACGTGCAGCCCTTTTTCCCGGAGAGAGGAGTATTCGAGCCAAGGCCGTGGGGCTGGGAAGGGAGGAGGTGCTGCAGGTGCAGCAAGCGGCTCTGCAAGCCCCGGGGGTGTGGGGGAGCAATCCGCTCTGGTAGCAGCATCTCCCTGGGGGACGTCTGAAGTATTGGGCTGGTTTTTTTCCATCTTTTCTTTATTAATTTGTTTGCCTTTCTTTTCAGGGTTGAGTATCCTCTCAGCAGAGATGCCCAGCTCTGAACCTGCAGACCCCATATTGGCATCCTGGACCCGTAGGCTCTGAGTGCCTCTAATCCTGGAGCCACTGCAAAGCCCTGCTCCTTCCTCTCCCTTTATCTTCTCTTCTGAAACCCCCCACCCTTCTCCATCTGCCCCTCACAGTGCGACTTTACCCTCACTGGATTTTTCCATCACGAGACCTGCTGCAACTCTCCCCCCGGTTTCTGAGGGCAGCCAGGTGGTTGGGTTTTCCCACTCTCTGCTTTGTTTTCTCCCAGAGCTGTGATTTAGCCACATTTTTAAATGATCTTGCTTATATCGGACCCAGTGCTTGCTCCCCTTTATCATGGCTGTGTCATGTAAAGACACTGTCTTATCCCAGGAAGCTGTAACATGTAGAATCATGGAATGTCCTGAGTTGAGAGGGACCCACAAGGATCATCAAGTCCAGCTCCTGTCCCTGCACAGGACAACCCCAAAACTCACACTGTGTGTCTGAGGGTGCTGGCCAAAGGCTTCTTGACTACTGTCAGCCTTGGCACTGCTTCCCTGGAAGCTGTTCCAGTGCTCCAACACCCTCTGGGTGAGGAACCTTTTCCTAATGTCCAAACTAACCCTCCCCTGCTCATCTTCCTGCCATTCCCTTGGGCCCAGAGAGAAGAGCTTCTCCTCCTCCTTCCTGTGTGAGGAAGCTGCAGAGCGTGATGAGGTCCCCCCTCAGTCTCTTCTCCAGGCTGAACAGACCAAGTGACTTCAGCCTCTCCTCACACGACTTCCCCTCCAGACCCTTCCCCAACTCTGTGCCCTCCTCTGGACACTCTCCAGTTTTTATCTTCTGGTGCCCAGAACTGCCCCCAGTGCTCAAGGTGGGGCTGCCCCAGGGCACGGCAGAGCAGGACAATCCCCTTCCTCACCCAGCTGGTGATGCCATGTTGGATGCCCCCCAGGACACGGTTGCCCTCTTGGCTGCCAGGGCACTGCTGGCTCGTGGTCAACTTGCCCTCACCCAGAGCCCACAGGTCCCTCTCCACAGGGCTGCTCTCCAACCTCTCGCTCCCCAGGCTGTCTGTCCATCCAGGGCTGCCGTGTCCCAGGGGCAGAACCCGGCCCTTGCCCTTGTTAAACTCCATGTTGTCTGTGATTTGTGCTCTCCAGTTTGTCCCACCCCCCCTGCAGAGCCCCTCTGCCCTCCAGAGTTTCAGCTCTTGAGCTCCCCTCAATTCCATGTCATCCCCAAAGTGAGTTATTAAACCTTCCAGTCCTGCATCCGGGTCATTTATAAGGACGTTGAAGAGCCCTGGATCTCGAGTGGATCCCTGTGGAACTGGTCGCCAGCCTGATGTGACCCCATTCCCTGTGCTCCTTTGAGCCGACCCATCAGCCAGTTGCTCCCTCACTGCACTGTGTGTTTTTCCAGCTGGATGCTGGACCATTTGTTCAGGAGGGTCCTGGGAGAGACCGGATCGCAGGCCTTGCTGAGATCCAGAACAATTTCATCACTAGGATTTTCTTGTCCTAGAGAGAAATTAAGTTTGTCAGGCAGGACCTTCCCTTTATAAACCCACGCTGGCTGGGACGAAGGACAGTAGTCTGTCAGGTGTTTTTCAGTAGCTCCCAGAATAACCTTCTCCATCATCTCTGCAGACACTGAAGTGACTGACAGGCCTGTAGTTACCGGGGTCACCCCTGCTGCCCTTCTTGAACACTGGGACAACGCTTCCCGTCAACCGGTACCTCTTGATATTTCCCATCGGAAAATCATTGTACAAGGACCTGGAGTGACAGGACAAGGAAAACAGCTTTAAATGTGGAAGGGGGAAGACTTAGATTAGACATTAGGAAGAAATTCTTCACACTGAGGGTGGGGAAGCCCTGGCACAGGTTGCCCAGAGAAGGGGGGGACTGCCCCATCCCTGGAGGTGTTCAAGACCAGGTTGGATGGGGCTTGGAGCCCCTGATCCAGTGAGAGTTGTCCCTGTCCATGGCAGGGGGGTTTGGAACTGGGCTTTGAGATCCGTTCCAACCCAACCCATTCCATAATTCTGTTACATGAAAATCCCTTTGCCACCCACCCCCATTTTTTGCGATGGGTCTGTGTCACGGATGTTTTTCCGGCTGCTGAGGTTCCGCAGCAGCTCTGCCCTCACTCTGCTCCCTCCCAGCCAAGCCCTTGCTGCTATTTTCCCTCTCTCGAGTCCTCAGCTCCTTTCAAGGGCGATTTTAACACCTCCAAAATGGGGCCAAAACGATGAGGGCAAGAAGGAAGCCTCTGTCAGACCACGCAGCTCAGAGGACAAGGAAACCCAGTGTGTTTTCCATGCTCTGCTGATGGTGGAAGCCCAACAAAGGCAGGAGAGATGCTTTCACCAGCTGCCTTTGCCATAGGATTGTCCTTTCAACCCCTCCCAGGGCTCTGTGATTTTGAGCCGCAATGTGCGCTCGCAGCCCAGAAAGCCAAACGGTGTCCTGGGCTACATCCAGAGCAGAGGGAGCAGCGGGGCCAGGGAGGGGATTCTGCCCCTGTGCTCCACTCTGGGAGACCCCACCTGGAGCCCTGCGTCCACCTCTGGAATCCCCAACATAAGATGGATATGGAGCTGTTGGATTGGGTCCAGAGACCACAGAGATGATCTGAGGGCTGGAGCACCTCTGCTGTGAGGACAGGCTGAGAGAGTTGGGCTTGTTCAACCTGAAGAAAAGAAGGCTCCGGGGGGACCTCATAGCAGCCTCCCAGTACCTGAAAGGGGCTCCAGGAAATCTGGGGAGGGACTTTTTACAAGCACCTGGAGTGATAGGACGTGTAGGAACAGCTTTAAATTGAAAGGTGTAAGTTTTCGATTAGATATTAGGAAGAAATCCTTTCCAATGAAGTTGGGGAGGTCCTGGCACAGATTGCCCAGAGAAGTGGTGGCTGCCCCATCCCTGGAGGTGTTCAAGGCCAGGTTGGACGGGGCTTGGAGGACTCTGATCCAGTGGGAGGTGTCCCTGCCTATGGCAGGGGGGATGGAACTGGGTGATCTTTGAGGTCCCTTCCAATCAAACCATTCGGTGATATCAAGCTCTAAAGCTGGGCGCAGAAACAAATGGCACCGAAATTCCAGAGACACATTTCCTCCTCAGGAGTACATACAGTGACTGCTTTCTGCCTCCATCCCTCCTCCTCAGCTTTCCTGTAGCCCCCTTTCAGTACTTGGAGGCTGCTCTAAGGCCTCCGCGACTCTCAAGGGCAGCTCCTAGAAGGCTTTGACAAAGCAGAGCAGGGAGCTGGGGTCCTGCTGCAGGATCTCCACCTGGTGGCTGGACTCCACCAGGGATGTGCAGATCACCTTGTTCAGCAGGGAGGTCTCGGCCAAGCGCGCTGCGAAAGGCAGGAACCGGTGAGGACAAACAGAGGAGTGTAATAGAGAAATAAAAGGTTTCCTTCAGCCAGATTGTGATGGTTGAAATCAGTAGGCGGTCAGGAAGAATGTAAGTTTCCAAATACCCTGTTAAGGGAAGAGGAGACAGGGATTTACACCGCCGTGTGAAGGATCGGATGTAGCAAGATGTAAATTAAGAAGAAGATAAGGAGGGGCTGGATGGAGGATGGAATTTAGCAAAAGCTGCGAATTAGAACTATGTAGATAAGGATGCAGGCACAGGAACAACAGAGGGGGGTCAGGTGTTCAATACTGAGGAAGACTGCCTGCCTTCCTTCGGCAACTCCCCCAGAAGACCCTCCGGGGGGTGGTGTGCATGTACGGGTGAGGGGGGGAAGGAACAAATGTAAATGAATTACAGGAACCCAGCTGAATATGTATAAGTACCCTAAATAAATGTACATGAGCAGGACCAAATGGTGTGCATAGAGGAGGATCCATCCATCCCCTTATGCACCCAGCGCTGTGAATAGATCTCTTTGCTTCTAAGACTTTGTCCTCTCTAAAATTCTATTGGTGAGGTGGCATTTCTCACAAGAGGAAATTAAAGAGGGCTGCTCATCGGGCCAGTACCGATGAAAGAGCAGCCACCAGGAAGCAGAGGACAATCGAGGGAGCTCCACAGACTGGCCCCCAGCGTGCTGCCCACTCTCAGCACTATGAGGTCCAGAGTGGAGAGGCAGCGTGCAAAACGTGTTTTTTCGGAGCTCAGATCCTTCCTGCTAGCAACTGCAAGAGCTGTTGCAGCCTTGACTCGGCAGCACAAAGGCACCCTGTGCCTCAGGAGCTACCTGTGCAGACAGGGTGCAGCCCTGCTCCCTTCAAGCGGTGCAGGGAGCCCCTTCTCCTGGGGCAGGGCTGGTCATGAGCCCTTTTGTGCTAGCACAGCTGGGGACAGAGCTGCTGTGGGAAAACCTCCCAGGAGCGGTGGGATGGGCCATTTCCCAAGCCACAGAGCACCCTCTCCAGCCGGTCCCAGCCAGCTGCTGGCTGCGCTGCAGAAACACCTGTGCCACCCTCACCCAAGTCAGTACCTGTGGTGGCAAGGCAGTCAAAGCCCACGATGGCGTAGAAACGGGTGGCAGCACCGGTCAGGATCCCTTCTAGTCCAAAGGGTACAAACCCAGTGGAGCCGAAAACTTTTTTCCTGGAATGGAGGGAGGAGACCAGCTGCCACAGGGAGCGTGGACACCAGAGCCAGTGCCATTCACATGCCAGCACAGTTGCTCTCCTCACTTGATGTCATCCTGTGGGTTCAGGTACGAGACACTGAGGTAGTCCTCCTCTGAGAGCTGCCAGTTCTTGACGTTTCCCTTCACAAAGCTGGTAATGATGACAAAGCCCAGCACCACAAGGTTGACCGCTGTGCATATTTTGTTCACAAGGGCGGATTCGTTGACACCAAAGACCAGCAGCGCTGCAGGGACAGGAGTGAGTGGGGACCTGCCAGACTCCCATGGCATCACCCACGGTGCCACAGAGCCGCTCCTATGCACTGACCAGTGAGCAGCCCAATCAGGATCAGGGCAAAGAATTCTGGGTACTCAGCCAGCACCCCCGGCAGGTGCGCCGCGGTCTTGTTTATCAAGAAAGTAGAGATGAGGTTCCCGATGATATTGTCAAAGGCTGCGCTCCAGGCTCGAGCCACGCTGGCTGTGCCTGGTCCATGGCAAATCTGTGCATCAGTCCGAGCCCAGGGAAGAGCAGTACCAGCCAATCCCAACCCAGCACCCATCTCCCTGCTGATCCCACCTCACACCCTGAGCCCAGAACACCACATGAGGTCCAGAGCAGAGAAGCAGCATGCAAAATATGTCTCCTCGGAGCTCAAATCCTTCATGCGCTGACGGATCAGCTTCTTCCCAACACTGCTCATTTTCTCTCTGCAGATGTCGTCTTCTTGTGGGTGGTCTTCAGCTACCCAAAACCCCTGCAAAAGAAGGGACCGCAAGAGTGTGAAGCTCAGCATCCTGCAAGCAGCAGGACCCACACCACAGGGAGCAGGGCAGACAGTGATACCCACACAAGTTGTACCTGCTGCCAGTCAACCCATCGGCACCCAGCCACCATGCAGGTGGGGCAGAGACCACGGTGGTTCCCTCCAAGGCACTGTGGGGCTGCGCATACCGCACCTGCACAGCCCCTGCACCAGGAGAGTGAGCCAGGGATGAACGCAGTGAGCCCATGGTGGGAAATAGGCTCACTGATTTTTCTCGTTCTTTTTCTTCTGCTGCTTGGCACCCGGCTCCTGGCAGCCTGACTCCTCCTGGCCACCAATGGGATTCTTCCCTGCCTCCTGCGCCGTAACAGCGACTGCCCTTGTGTGCAGCTTTTCTTTCTGGGGGGGATGGAGATGTCATCCCTGCTATTCACAGATGGAGACTGAGGGCTTCCATCTGCCCATTGCTGCCACTTTCTCGGGGGCGAGGTGGGGAGTCAAGGGAGTTGAGGGCACCAGCCCACTGTGGCTGAGGTTGTGAGCGGTGGTCACTTCTCTCCTCCTGCTGGCTGCTGCCCTCTAGTTATTGACATAAATAAAAACTTGCTGGTGTAAAGAAAAGAGGTGTCCGAGAGCCAAGAGGAGAAAATACAAAAGGGAGCCCAGTGAAAGGGTAGAGGAACAGACACAGACGAGGGGAGGGAAAAGGGGGTGCCAGAAGAAGAATCAGAAGCGTTTCCAGCCAGAAGTACCAAGGAAAAAGGAAGGAAATGCCAAAGACAGCCAGGCCAGCGCACCCTCCTGAGCACCGGCTGCCCAGTGCTGCCCAGAGGGCCGGTCCCACGGCACCTGCGCAGCTCTCCAGCTGTGGCACCGCCTGCTCCTCTTGCAGGCTTCTACTTCGTGCTGAAAAACAGGGAAGTAGCATCAGGAAGAGGCATCCCTAGCTGCAGAGCCCAGTGACATTGCAGCACTGACCACCCAAGTCTGCACAGAGGTGCAAACACGGGGCAAAGAGCTCAAGCACGTAAATCCGTGTCTCCAGATCTGACTGTGATAGGGACAGAAACACTCCTGGTGGGGCTTGTGACATGCTATTTCACTTAGAAGGTCCCAAACATTTTAGGCTTGGATCAGCTAGAGTGTTCCAAACGTTTCATTCTGTGGTTTGGTGTCCATGACAATGGGAACTGCACCTGAGAACAAAGCATGATGGAAGCTGGACTTCATTCCCAGAACTGAATTCCTGAAAATCAGCCAATCAGAGCAGAGGAGAAGCCGTGCTTGACCGATTCGTGATCACTTTGCCTAGCACTTTGGAGGTAACTAATACAAAAGCCCCTCATGGACTGTCACAGTCCACTGCCTGACATGCGCAGAGAGACCACGCCTCCTCTCACCTCTGATGCTAATAGGGAGGAGGGGGCTTGGAGCAGTGCCATTAACAGGTGTCTTCCCAGGTGACCTGTAACACGCGCCCACCATCCTAAGGACCTTGAGGAAAGACAGACAGACATCTCAGAACATCGTCGTGGGAATGAAGGGTGTTGACCCCTCTCTCTCTTGTGCCCCTTTTCTCCTACATACCACTGCCTAAAGCAGGTGCCATATGGTGGCCTGCAGCTGACGTACGGTTTAGTAATGAAAGCCGAGGCCTGGTGCCTCGCCACCAGCGTAACCGCAGACGCAGTGTTCATGATCTCTGCAGCTCAGCCCTGAGGCTGGTTTGGAGGCAGCCTGGCTGAGAAGCAGGGAATAAACGGGAAAGAGCTGTCAGGTGGGGCTTTTCCAGATATCTGCAGCCCCTCCACGCCTAAGCAGGTGCCTGTGCCATTGAATGAGGCAGTTTGTGGCTTACCTTAAAGGTGCAAGAGAAAACCAAGCACAACGAGCCCCGTCCTGGCTTCAGCCCTTGTTTCTGGGAAGGCATCACTGGAAACACTAGAGTTCACTGTGGAAGGCTCTGTATCTCAGTCTCTGGGGCAGAGAGAGGCTACATGTGCACAGGTCAGGAGCTGCCTGTGGTATCTGTGTTTGAGATAGGGCTTGTAGGGACCCTCTGTGCTGCTGGGACTGCACAGCCCTTCCCTCTGCTGGTTTGTAGACAGTCGAGCACCTTCCCAGGCTGGGTCTATGCCTTTCAGGTCGTGAGCCACTGGCTGAGTCCCTGGGCAAAGGCAGCAGCACGGGGAGGATAAGGCACGCAACTCCAGCACAGGATGTGGCATCTGTGCAGGGATGAACATCTCTGTGGGGCTGCTGGACACCACTGCAGTGAACAGGTTGAATGCAAAGGAGCAAGGGAAAGGGCCTTTTCTCTTGCACTAAATAGCACCCCAGCAGACTTGGCTTTTCTGCATCCCCCCTTCTTGGATGCTAGAGGAGTAATGCTGTGCGAGAATCATAGAGTCATAAAATCTTCCGGTTGGAAAAGACCTTGGAGGTCATCGAGTGCAACCGCAACCATCATCAATTAACCGTGTCCCTCAGAAAGTCATCTACCCATTTTTTAAACACCTCCAGGGATGGTGACTCAACCACCTCCCCGGGCAGTCTCTGCCAGTGCCTAAGAACTCTTTCAGTACAGAAATTCTTCCCAATGTCGTCTGAACCTCCCCTGGCGCAACTTCTGGCCATTTCCTCTTGTCCTATCACCTGTCACTAGAGAGAAGAGATCAACACTTGCTCTGCCACAGCCTCCTTTCAGGCAGCTGTAGGCAGCGATGAGGTCTCCCCTCAGTCTCCTCTTCTGCAGGCTGAACAAGCCCAGGTCCCCCAGCCGTTCCTCGTAGGACTTGTTCTCCAGCCCCTTCCCCAGCCTCGTCGCCCTTCTCTGGATGCGGTCCAGCCCCTCAATGTCCTTCTTGTAGTGAGGGACCCAGAACTGAATGTTGTGAATCTAAGGCAACTTTGGACTTCCCTTAAAGCCACTCACTCCCCTCCAGGATCCCTCCTTCCCTCTCTGGCAGGATGGGCTATGAGGAAATCACAGGTGAAGGAAGGCTGCTGACAAGCTCAGGACTGATGGCAGACAGAAACCAGTCATGAGCACAGAGACCAGATTGTGGAGGAACTACCACAAAAGTGTCCCAAAGCTGGGGAAGGACCTGCTCCCTCCCAGACATTTGCACCCTGCAGCACCTCTTCTCCTGGCAGCTCCTTCTGATGACAGCGACATTACAAAGGTAGGGGACCGAGAGGAGGATACTTACGCGCTTCCCATCTGGATGCGGAGTTGAAACACACTGAAGCAGGCTGAGGTGCCGCTTCTGGTGTTCTGAGCCGGTCTGTGGCTGCTGCCAGGTCCCGTGCTGGCTGGATTCTGAAGCCGCAGCCTTTGTTGTGTCACTTAGTCAGCTGCCTCTGCTTTCTGTTTTGGTTTTAAGTTCCATGCAAAAAAGACCAAACAAAGACCAGCCACCACCGGCCAAGCCAGGGCAGGTTTGCACTTTCTTCTCCTGGCTGTGCTAACCGACACGAATAAATGGCCAGGCTAAGCTCACTCGTGAAAGTTGTGCTCCTAGAGTGGCTTGGGTGTCCGTGTGGGCTGAAATGAGTTTGTTTTGTTTGGACACTTTTGTAGGGGTGACTGACCATCACAGTTCCAACTCCAGTACAGCAGCACCGTTGGAGGTCACTGACCACTTCCCCTCCTTGCAGTTGGAAGGTTGCTCCTCTCTCTCTGCTTCTCAGACGCAGGTTCACCAAGTTCCCCTCACCCGGTACACAGCCCCTGTGCAGGCACAGGGCAGGAGAAGCAGTAAGCTGCCAGCTGCAACAGGAAACCTGTGAAACCTCTAGTGATGCAAGGGGGAAAACTCTTCCCCCTTTAGTCCTCCTGGTCAGATCCAGCCCCCACTCCCTCTGGGTGGCTTCTTGTACCACAACGCTGTGCTTTGAGTGACTGGTATTCCTCCTCTGGTCCAGTCTGGACTTGGAAGGCTGTACTTTGTGGGCTTTTTTGCTTCTCATGCTGTTCCACCCTACCGAGAAGTGTTCCATCCTCTCTGTAAACATTGCTCAAGGTGTCACAGCCCATTCCTACATGTCCCTGAGCTCCCATACCACAAGCTGAAAGAAGCCCAGGCCCCTCAGCCTCCCCACAAAGGTCATTTGCTCCAGGCTCTGAACCCCATCTTGGAGAACTTTCCTGGACTCTCTCCAGGTGCTCCCAGCTGCCCTCCAACAGGATTCACTGGATTATCCGGTGGAAGGAATCCAGTTAATCCACTGGATCCAGGATCCAGTTAACTACTAACTGTTAACTGTCAAACTGGAATGGGTGACACAAGAATTGGGCCCATTGCTCATGAGAGACAGCCGGTGATGGGGGGAGACACGCAGGGCCAGGGGGGTGTCTGTCTCCCTCCACTCCCCTCAAACCCATGAAGGGGCTCAGCCCAGCAGCTCCCCAGGGCTCTACGTCCCCATACCCTTACGGGCTCTATGCCCCGCCTGTGGCACTTTTGGGCTACAGAACCCCCCCGCTCCCCCGCAGGGCAGTTTCCTGCCCCCCAGGCCCCCTTGTATATTTGTACAGCCGTGACGACCCCCCGCCCCCACCCCCACAGGTTTGGTCACTGCTGCCCTTATCACCGTGTGATAGCCCTGCCCCCCTGCAGACCCCTCGTGCTGACCCTCACCCCCCAAATTGCCCTTTTTACTGCCCATTGCTTCTTATGGGTTATTTCTTAGGAGCGAGAGAGGGGTCAGTCTGGGGAGCACCCCTCAAAGAAGACCTTTGCCAAGAGCCTGGTGGTGCTGGGGGGAGGGCAAGACACCCCCTCTAGCACTGGAACCCCCCAATCCCCCCCCAGAGACACCCCCCCTGGAATTTTTACGTCCCACAACATCCCCCATTGCTTCCTCCTGCAAATCTCCCCAAATCCCCCAAGTGCTCCCATCAGGGAGTGGGAACACCTGAACACCCCTGTGCCTCCTCAGGATTCGGACCCCCCCAAAAAACCTCCCAGTGTTCCTCCTGGGAATGGGGACAACCCCCAACACCCTCCCAGTGCCCTCCCGGAAACGGGGACCTTCCCCAAACCCCTCCAGTGCCCCTCCAGCACCCCTCAGGCCCCACAGGCTCTGTCACCCCCTGTGACTGCCCTCACATCCCTCCCCATTCCGGGGCAGACACAAGGACACAGGGATGAGAAGGGGACACAGGGACTTGGGGACACCAAGGTCGGGGGGGGAAATGGAGGGTCACAGGGATGTGGTGACACCAGGGACACCATAGGTCACATACACGGGGGTGAGGGGTGGCGTGTCCTGGGGGTTTCTCGGGGGGGGTCTGAACCCCTGTGCCCCTTCCAGGAGGACAAGAGGCTCCCTGTGCAAATCAAGGTGGGGCCACGGACTCGGCTCTCTATTTTCTCACCACCCTCATCTGTCCTGGGGTACGGGGGGGTGGGCACGAGGGGAGGGATTAGGGGGGCGCAGGACTGGAGCTACAGGGGGGTTTCTGTGGGGGGCAGGATTGAGGGAGGAGCAGGAGCCACAGGGGGTCAGGTAGAGGACAGAAGAGTCCCATACACTGAGGACCCTTTGCGGCGGGGGGGGGAGGTGGGGCAGCGGTGTCCCTGAGAGAGGGGCACGGGTTTCTCTGGGGTTCCTTGGGGGGGCAGGGGGATCTCTGGGGGGGACTGCAGTGGTCTCTTGACATTGTCGGCCTGTTTGGGGACACAAGAGGACACGGGGACACAGGGGGAGCATGATGGGGAACGTGGGGAAACGGGGGGGGTCACAGGGGGGACACGGGGAACCAATGGACAGAGGGGGACGGGGGGACATGGGATGACATGGGGATACAAGGGAAACACAAACACCAAAGGCATTTATTGTCCAACTCTGTGAGTGCCAGACACTGCAAAGGCCAGGGCGGGGTGAGGGGACGTTCTGTGGTGTCCCCAAGTGTCCCCAAGTGTCCCTGTTCCTTCCAGGGCGGGACCATCCCAGCCCGGGTGAATAAGTAGTTTTGGGGTTAGAAACAATGGAAACAGGGCTGCTTCTGGGGACAGGGATGGGGGAGAACAATGGGGACAGCGATGGGGGCAGCAATGGGGGGACAGGATGGGGACCAGGTCACAGTGGCCGCTGCAGGGGTGCGAGGGTGTCCCCGTCCCCGTTGCTGTCCCCATCGCCATCACCATCCTCGTCCCTCTTGGCATCCGGCCCCATCACCAGGTCGTCCAGCTGGTTGAGAAACCGGGCTGAGCAGCTGCGGAGAGAGAGTGCACACTGTGGGGACAGCGTAGGGACAGCGTAGGGACAGTGTGGGAACCAGACTGACCTGTACTGGTGGCGCTCGTTGGGGCTGAGGCTGTGCCACATCTGGGCCAGCTCACGTGTAACCTCCCTGGATGACACACTGGGGTGGACGCTGTGACACCAGGGTGACCGTGTCACCATGACCTTGTGTCCCCACCCTTCCCACTGTCCCCATGTCCCTGTGTCCCTATGTCCCACCCCTCATCCCTGTGTTTCCCTAGGTCCTCCATGTCCCTGTGTCCCCCCCCCACCTGGTCCCCACCTGATGTTGGGTCCCCGCTTTCCTCCCCATATCTGGGTCCCTCCCCTGTCCCCCTTTCCCCCGATGTAGGGTCCCTGTGTGCCCCCCCATCCCCACGTTCCCCCGTCCTGTCCGTGTCCCATCCCCCATCCCCACCTGTTGGAGGGCTCCTGTGTCCCCAACCTGTCCCCATGTCCCCCCCCCCCCCCCCCGTCTCAGTTTCCCCCACCCTGTCCCCATGCCCACCCAATGCAGGGTTCTTATGTCCCCCCCCGGTTCCCGTGTCCTGTCCCCGTCCTATTGTCTCCCCCTGTCCCCACCTGCTGTAGGCTCCCTGGTTGGTGCGGCAGAATATGTGGAACCCGTTCAGGCATTTCTTCTTGCGCCGGGGGGGGACTCTGCCTGTCCCCATGACCCCCAAGGGGCTCCCCCCAGCCCCCGGGGACACAGCTGGGGTCTGACAGTAGGGGGTGAGAGAGGAGAGGTGACCAAGGGGGGCTGACAGCAGGGAGTGGGGAAGCTGGGGGTGGTGACACGAGGCTGACACTGAGGATGACAAGGGGAGTCCCTACCTGTGGGCCGAGGTAGACGTCAGGGAAGAGCTCTGGGGGTGAGACACAGTGACATTGGGAGGGGGGACACGCACACTGTGTCCCATCCCACCCTTCCCCCCAAAACCTACCTCTCACCACCTCCTCGGGGGTCCAGTGCGCTGGCAAGGCCAGCTGGGAGGGGGCACTGGGTCTGGGACCCCCCCAGGCCCTGTAGTGCTGCCCTCGTATCGAGGGTCCCCCAAATCCTTCTATAGCCCACCCAATGCTCCCCCCATTCCTGGGTGCCCTTTCAATCCCCCCCAGACCTACCTCTCACCACCTCCTCCGGGGGGGCTGGGGGGGGCGGCGAGGCCAGCAGGGAAGGGCTGAGCCCTAGCCCCAGCAGCCCCCGCTGGCGTGGAGGGGGGGTCAGCGGGACCTCCCAGCCCAGCTCCTCCAGGCACGGCGTGGGGGTGCCCATCCAGGGGTCTCCCCTCAGCACTCCCTCCTCCTCCTCCTCATAGTGCACTAAGTGCTGCTGGGGACGTCTGGGGGAGGCAGGATGGGGGGGAGGGTCAGCAACGGGGGGAGGGCACTTGCAGCCCCTTCTCTCCAATGTCAGCTACCTGTGCTTGTCCCCAGTGCTGGGTCCCTGCTCTGCGGTGTCACCGGGAGGGCCTGTGGGGAGGGGGACCACAATAAGGGTCTGGGGGAGATGGACATGCGGGGCACACTGGGGGGCTGCGGGAAGTGGGGTGTGGATGGGGTGTTATGGGGGGAACAGCAGGGGGGCTGTGGGGGAGAACCTGAGGGGCAGAATGGGGGGACTGTGGGGATGGAGGATAATGGGGGGGTGCAATGGAGGGTGTATGGGCAGAGGGGCTGGCAACTATGAAGGGCTTCATGGGGGGTAAAAGAGGGGGTAGGGGGGAAGAAGGGGGCAGGGGGCTCCCGAGGAAAGGTCTTGGGGGATCCACAGTACCTGTCCCCTCCTGCATGGTGCTCAGGGTACTCTGCAGGTGTCAGAAGTAGCCCAGGACATTTCCGCAGCACCAGCACCTGGGTGGGGGGGAAGCATAGGGAGGAGGGGTGATGGGTGAGGACACTGTCCAGGCCCCCAGTTCACCCCAGCATCCAGACTCCCACAATACTCCCCTCCCAGCCCTCCCCAGTGCCCCCCAGCCCACCTCATACCTGGGTTTGAAGGCCCACCAGCCCCTAGCCCCCCCCCCCCCCCCCCACTGTGGTGTGGGGTCCCCTCTGGCCGCAGGGCCAGTGCACTATGTGGGCCAACTCGGGCAGCAGTGAGCGCCAGTCCTGGGGGGGACGGGGGAACATGGAGAGGAGATTGGGGAGCATGGGGGGACTTGGGGGGACATTGCAGGGGAACACAGGGGGAATAGGGGGAGATTGTGGGGCATAAGTGAACACGGGTGGAGATTAAGGGGACACGGGGGTGCCATTGAGGGGTAGTGGGGGGACATGGGGGGACATTGGGGGACACGCGGGAACCTGGGGGGAGATTGGCGGGGCATGGGGGGACATTGGGCGGTGCCATTGAGGGGACCTGGGGGCACATGGGGGAACATTGGGGGGGGCATTGGAGGGGCTATTGTGTGGACACGGGAGAACATGGGAGCGCCATTGAAAGGACATGGGGGAACATTGCAGGGGACCTTGAGAGGCATGGTGGGACATGGAGAAATATTGGGCAGACATGGAGGCAGAATCCAGGGAACGGAGGGGGCCGGGTGACATGGACGGGTGATGCGGTGTCCCCCACACCCCCACCGACGCCTGCTGGGCAGTTTCGAAGGTGCCATCTGGGGGGGGGGCAAGTGGGGGGAACACACGGCTGGGGAGGGCCAGATTGGGGTTCCCAGATCAGAAGGTCGAAGGCTCAGAGGGTCCAAGGCCTCAAGGGAGAATGACGCCCGGGTAGTCCCAGGCCTCAAGTGAGAACGAGGGCCCGGGGGTCCCAGTTTGGGGGGGGTTCCAGTTCGGGGGTTCCATACCCGACGGGTCCCATACCTGGGGGATCCGAGGCTGCTGTGGGCGGGACTGTGTGTGGGGGGGGTGTCCACACAAGAAAGGGGTGGGGCCTGGGCTGGGGGGCTGCTCTGGCAGCTGCCCTGGTTGGACGAGGCTACGTGTGGGGGCGTGGCCAGAGGGCCACGAGGTGCCACATGTGGGAAGGTCTACTTCCAGTGAGATCCTTGTTGGTTTGATCACTTCTGATTCTCGATCCGTGTATTTCTGAATGAAGGTCCGGAGTCCAGCTCCCTCCTGGCTGTGGACCCACTTCCTTGTGTCTGCTTTCTAGTATTGGTGGTGACCGTACAGTACAGTGATCGAGGGGGGGCAGGGGGTGTGATCTCATGTATTTGTACATATTTTAGCGCTTTCTAATTATCTTCATTAGTAGTAGCAGTAGTCTCATTTCATTAAAGCCCCGCCGCGCGGGGAAAGGGCGGTGTTTGGCGCCAAAACCGCCGCCCGGCGCTCATTGGCGGCGGCGGGAGGGAGGACGGAGCCGCGTCAGCGCATAGGCGGCGGCGGCGGCGCTGGCGCTGCTGGGCGAGTGTATCGTGCTGGTCGGATTTGTGCTTGGGGGTTTTCGTTGTTCCCGCTTCTTCCCCCGCCCCGCGTTCCCTTTCTTTGGCTCCCAGACCCCTGGAGGGGGCAGAGCGGGGCGGCCCGAGGGCGCGACGAACAGGGCAGCTGGGGCTGCGCCGGGCGGGTGGGAGCGGGGGCTGCGCGCGAGACCGCCCTGCCCCGCGTCCCGGCTCTCGCCGCGAACCAGGTGGCGGGGATGGGGGGGGGCGCGCGTTGGGCGCGCGGGTGACCTGCGTGCGCGTGGCGGGGGGGGGCGCGCACCGCACCTCTGGGCAAGGGGAAGGGGAGCGCGGGGACCGCGCGGGCACGCGGGGGGACGGGACTGTGCGCGCCTGCGGCCGCAGCATCGGGGGAGGGGGCGGAGGGCAGAGTTTGAGCTGCAGGAGGGGAGACTGAAAGGAGATCTGGGGAAGAAATGTTCTCCTGAGAGGGTGGGGAGGCCCTGACACGGGGTGCCCTGTGGCCGCCCCATCCCTGGCGGCGTTCCGGGCCAGGCTGGAGGGGGCTTGCAGCACCCTGACCGAGCGGGAGGTGCCCCTGCCCGTGGCGGGGGGTGTTGGTACTGGGTGGGCTTTAAGGTGCTTTCCAACCCAAACCATTCCATCACTCTTTGCTTCTGTGAATATATTGGTGTATTTCTTGTAACACCTGCACAGAATCCCAGAAGGTCAAAAGTGAGGTCCTGGCACTAGCAGCGGAGTGGTTCTTTCTTTCTTTCCTCGCCAACTTGTACTCAGACAGTGACAAGGAAAGTCTTTCCTGTCACCCCTTTGGTCTCATGGTCGCTGCCTGGAGCTTTCTGGAGAGCTGTGGCACCTGCTGCCCCGCCTCCTTTCCTCTCTCTTAGCACGAGGTGAAGGGGCTGGATAAAAGTCTATGAAGAGCGGCTGAGGGAACTGGGGTTCTTTTGCGTGGAGAAAAAGAGGCTGAGAGGAGACCTCATCACTGTCTACAACTGCCTGAAAGGAGGTTGGAGCCAGGTGGGTGTTGGTCTCTTCTTCCAAGTAGCAAGTGATAGGACAAGAAGAAATGGCCTCGAGTTGTGCCAGGGGAGGTTTAAATTGGATATCAGGAAAAATTTCTTTACTGAAAGGGTTCTCAGGCACGGGAAGAGGCTGCCCAGGGAGTGGAGGGGTCACCATCCCTGGACGGGCCTAAAAGATGGGTAGGTGAGGTGCTCAGGTAGTGCACAGGTTTGGTAGTGGACAGGTATGTTTGGTGATCTCAAAGTTCTTTTCCAACCAGGAGGTTCTATGAGTCTATGATTTCATGATAAACTAATAACTACATCACTGAGACATTATTTATTCAGGTTTGTGCAAATCCCGGGTGCTTGGAAGGTTTTCTTGGACTTAATGATCTCAAAGGTCTTTTCCAACCAAATGATTCAATGATTCTGTAGCGCCAGCTCCATCCTCCTGCTGCATGGAGCCAGCCCTCCAAGGCCCCTCACCCAGACCTTGCTAATCAAGTCTGCCCCAGGGGCCAGCTGGTGCACTTTAAACAAGATGCTTTAAGTAGAAGGCTTTCCAGTTTGTCTCCTCGGTCCTGTAGCCCATGGGCTTCTCTCCACAGAGAAAATGCCTCCAGGTTTCAGTGAAAAAGGGACCTTCACTTCCTCACTCAGCGTGTTATTGTGGAACTGGTAAACAAGGCTCAATTAAAAGTTTGAGGCAGTCACTGTTGTAATTACTTTGAAGTTGTAATCAATTGCATCATCATGGGGAGGGAGCACCATGAGACATGGAGAAAGGACATCGTTGCTCTCTACGGACTTCCCGTGTTTGAAATGTTTGCACTCTGGACAAAGCTAGGTGTTAAAAGGAGAAAAAGGTCAATAGCTTAGCAGTACTTTAGCAGTCAATGGGAAATATCTGATGGAAAACAGCAAGAAACACAAAGCTCAAGTTCCCTGGCCACAGTAGTGTTGGTGAAAGCCCATGGTATTTTTATTACCTTAAAAAATATCTTAGGAGCATCAGACAGGGAGGAGGTTCATCAAAGATGGGTCCCACTTAATGATTACGTTCTGTAAATTGTTGTGGTAGGGGATTACAGCTTGTTCAGCACTATGGTTAGAGAGTACTGCAATTTACTAGCGTGACTTTTGAATGAGGAGCTGGACATTTCATGATATTAATAAGTTCCAAGTCAGCAGTTTAGAGATTCTGCTGATAATTGGGAGGAGACTGGGAGATGACCGATGGGTGAATTCAGTAGGTGATTTTTAGGGTACCGACCACCACTGCGGGCAGTCTGTTGGCTGCTGTCCTGCTGGCCACCAGCTCTCGGGTCAGCAGCTGCGCTCTGCCACTGGCACCACGAATGTCCTCCTCCTCGTCCTTGTCCTGCTGTCCCTGTGCCAGCCTGCACAGGGCACATGGGACACCTGCGAGTAAGTGGCCCAGGTTGTTGGTCTCTCCTCCACAATAGCTCTCGGGAGTGAACTAACGTAAACTTTCTCTGAGGGGACATTGGCTGGAGACCCTGGTAGTGCTGCTGGATTTGTTGCTTCCTTCCTGCTGAGGAGCAGAACTAACTTGTCCTTGAGCCATGTGGTCCTGGCTGTGCCATGTAGCAGTACCGCTGCCAGAGGCTGAGAAAAGAATGACTGTGTGACCTTCCAGTTGAAGGTAAGGGCTTCACATCAGTCCTTCCCTGAGCGATTTCTGTTTCACAGGTTTTGTCTTCTTCATCCTGTCCTTGTGACAAGGGCAGTTTGGGCCTCCTTCCCTCTTCTGTGAGTAAGGGATCTGCTTCTGGCCCAGGTGCTAAGGGGGAGGCTGCAGTCCCTGGTCTGTGGAAGGACAGAGCTGGCAACAGCTATGAGTCTGGATAGCAAGGGGAAGAGAAAAAAGGTGGTGGTGGTGGGGCTTGGATGCAGTGTGCCTGCAGTTGACCATGAGCTTGTGAGGAGCCCTGTAAAGCTGGAAGTGACTACTTACAGGCAATAATTTTTGTGGCCAGTGTCAAAACCACATGCAGGAGAATAGTAAGCACACGATGCTGGGATTGGATTGGGCTCCCTCAGGCTTCTTTAGAGGGCAGGGACAGAGACCTTATGAACATAAAAGGCCTCTCTCTCCACCCTCAGCTCTGTGCGAGCACGAGGAGTGTCCAGTGCTGGTGCTGCCCTCAGATATGCAGCAGCATGAGTGCGCCGTGAGCTGGGAGGCACACACTGGGGAAGTTCACTCAGTTGGGTCCAGCTATGATGAGAACACGGTCTACAGCGTAGGTGAGGATGGCAAGATAGGCTCTGGGTGACCTTCTGCTGGTCAGCTGGCAGTGAGATCCCTTCTGGAGTCTTTTCCATGGGGTGGGGAAAGCATATAATTATCATCAGAATCTGGAGGATCTTTAGGCTGCAAGCTGTAATTCTAAGTGTGCTGCTCCACCCTGCTGCGTGCAGACTCTGCAGAGAGAGGGGCTGGAAAGCCTATTAAAAACTGGAGCTGTCTTGGACCTTATCTGCAAATCCTATTGTTAGTGACACCCCTTCATAGGGAATCCATGTGAAGATGACCTTTCTGTGTCCCTGAGATCACTGTGTTTGAAAACTGGGTTTCACCAGGGAGCAGATCCTTGACCACTTTGCATAAATTTCCTTGTCAGCAGCTTGCTGTTGCTTGTAGTAAAGGCTTCAATTTCTGCAGTTACGCAGCCTCCAGCAGTTAGAGGTGTTGCTCAGGGAGAGAGACTGTGGGCCAGGATCTTGTGCAGTGTGAAAGAACACATTCGCAGCAGTGCCTGTGGAAGGTAGGGCGTGTGTTTGCCTGGATCGTAGGCACTCTTAGAGCCTTTGCAGCCTGTGTGTTATAAATATAGCCTCTTAGATATAGATGTCAGAATGCCATCTTCTGTTTGTGAGGAATAGCAGCTTTGCTTGAAAATGGTGAATGCCCCCTCCATGTTCATCCCAGCCAGAGTAGCCATAGGCTTTTGTCATCTCCTGTTGTCGTTCTAGTTTATTGAGTGGAATATTCACAAAAGCGGCTTGAAGGTGTCTCGGTATGATCTTCGTAGTGAAGCTACAGGTCCTTTTGTTCTGTCTGGGTACAGCGGCTACAAGCAAGTCCAATTCCCACGAGGACGGCCTTTTGCTTTTGATTCTGAGGGCTACTATTTGTTGACGTGTTCTTCTACTGGGGGAGTAATTTTTGAGGTAAGTCTGAAGAGATGTGGAGTACTCTTCACATCCCTACACAACTCTGACACATCCACACGCACTCTTGTTACGCGGTTGCAACAGCTGTCACTGGAGGTTCTCAAGAAGAACTTATCCACCCCGTGCTCTGTGAAAGCTGCTGCTCTGTTTCACACAGTGTGCATTTTTGGAAGTGTGTGGTGTTTATCAAGAGTTTGAACGCTCTCTAAGCACATGGCTTTCTGGATGTAGCTAGAACATGTGTGCTGCTTGTACTTAAGACTTAGCTGCAGCAGTTTCCTGTAGTACTCAAGTGCCTAGGAGAAAGTTTTAATGTTATTTTAATACACTGATGCATGCCAGTTCAATGCTAAATGTGTTTTTTGACTGTTACTCATCTCTAGTCTGCTTTGTGTGCTTGCTGATGTTACCGTTAGTCTCAGCTTGATGCTCTCTTGCTGTGTATTGAAAAGAGATGAAGGGTGAGGCTGAATGGTTTCCAGTACACAAATGTCTGTGCTCCAGTAACAAGTGGTTACTGATCCCATGCCCCCTGCCTGCTCCTCTTGAGTCAATACTCATCAGTATAAGCCATTGCGAGGCAGAGTAGATGGAATTTTTATCTGGGACATTCAGAGCAGCCACACTAACATGAGCTGTAGTTCAGGTATATGTGCTCCATGTGCTCCTCATCAGTACCTGTTCTTAGTCTGCCTTGTTCAGTCACTGCAGCTCAGCTGATGTCATAAGCTGAGCTGCTTCGTAACGTGTTCTTCCGTCATAGGACTGGAAATCTGTTTCCTCAGGTGTGCTACGTGCATCTTAACATCTTTCTGATTTTCTGCTTTATTATGTATGCTGGGATAGGGAGTCATTAGCACGCTTTGGCTTTGCCTGTGGGTACACTGTTCCCCCTACTGAAAATCAAATGCTTTCCTTCTTCTAGTTAAATGGTGAGGAGCAGATTCTGGAGAGCTGCCTTTCCCCGGGAGGACACTGAGCCTGTGTTGTCACAGTGGATTGGACTACGGCAGTGGACTGCAGGACCTGCCTCACTGCCTCTATGGATGGGAAGATTAAATTGACAGACTTACTGGCTCAAAAGCCTTAACCTGGACAGTGGTGAAGGGAAAGAGCAACAGGCTTGGCAAAACCAGTGTTAACTCCCCAGGAACAAACCACAATCCCTCTTCTCATTGTAGACTTTGCCTCCTGACAAACACTTGCCAAAGCACTGTGCAATAGAACGCTGGTGTGGGACGGGATAGGGTGCAGCACTGAAAAATAAGTCTGTACTGACCTCTTATGGCAGTTGGACTCCCTCCGTTAGGGAGTCTTGAGTAGCACGTGGCTCGAAGGCCTCTGGGACCGAAGGAAGAAGGTGAGGCTGGAGGAGGCATGCAGGAGGCAGCACAGTGCATGGCAATGAGATGGCTCCAGCTGGAAGAGGCTAGTGCAACACCAGAGTATTCTTTCAGTACAGCATTTGTTGTGCATCATGTTGTGTTTCATGTGGATTCTTCGTTGGCTTCTGTGGTATTTTGGTGCTTGGAATAATGATTTGGGAGGCCGTTATGAGAGTGGAAGGACAAAACAGGAGAGTGAGGGTTGAAGATGAAGGTTGGTGCTGCTCTGTCCTTGCGGTGTTGGGAGGGGAGCAGGCTCCGAGGCACTTCCACAGCTGCTGGAGGGACTCCTTCTCCTGTGTACTGCCTTCGGCGAGGGAGACCTTTGCCAGAGGGGAGATTTGCTCCAGTTCCTCCCCTGGAGAGTCTGTTTGTGTTATTTGTGGAGGTTTTGTTGCTCTTTCAGTTCTGTCAACACTGTCTGTGGTTTTCAGGGGAAAGCATGGACTGAGGCTCCAAGCGCGTTTGTGGGATAAGGCCCTCGAGCAATATTTTGAGGCATGGTGGTGAGCTTTTTAATGGAATAAAGGTGCTTTTGGGGACTCGTGGCCAGGACCTTACTGGGATTGCCAAGCTTGATGTCTCCCAGTTTGAAGTCTGGTTGAGTTCTGTGCTTGGCAGTGGATCCCCAGCCCTGCTCTGGTGGCTGAGCCGCAGTCACTGGTGGTGTTGGTCCACCTTCCCCCCGTGTCAGCAATTTAACAACTGGCTCTGCTTGCTTTGGGGCTGGAATCACTGCAGAGCAACGCACTCTGTAACCAGGTATGCTGAGCAGCCGGGTCCCAGCTTTCAGTTTTTATATTTCAGAATGCCAGCACTCAAGAACAACCAGTGACCCCAGCAAGGTGTGTTACCCATCCCTATGAGCAAAACAGGCCATGGGTGTATTTAGCCAAAAAAAAAAAAAATGCTCTAAGCCATGTCCATAACAGCCCATGAGAAACTTGAAGCCTGTTTCTCCTGGGCAGAAGTGTTTTGGGTGTTGCTGTCTCGCAGGGCTTTGGCTGCTCTCCATCCTTATCTCAATGCTTTGCTTTCCTCTGCGGATCCATCTCCATTCTGCAGAACGCGGGTGTTGGGGTCATTGTCCGAAGTTTGTGGTAAAAGTGAACCTTTTACTTCTGCAGTAATTGTTGTTTTGGATAAAGCTGCACTGCAGTGTGAGGTTGGGGCTCTTTTACCTCGGAATTTCTTGTGTGTTTATGGGAGCCACATTGTTCACAGGGCAGTGTTATTCCTGCTTGCTACACTGCTGTGCGCATCTCCTAAGACCCAGCTCCTTTTTGTTTAAGGGGTGAGTAGCTTGGCTGTAACAATCTATCTCTAAGGAGAAGGACTTGGGGTGCTGGGGATGAGAAACTCCACATGAGCCGCAATATGCACTCGCAGCCCAGAAAGCCAAACGGTGTCCTGGGCTGCATCCAGAGCAGTGGGAGCAGCAGGGGAGGGAGGGGATTCTGCTCCTCTGCTCCACTCTGGTGAGACCCCACCTGGAGCCCTGCGTCCACCTCTGGAATCCCCAACATAAGAAGGATATGGAGCTGTTGGGAGTGGGTCCAGAGGAGGCCGTGAAGATGATCCGAGGGCTGGAGCACCTCTGCTGTGAGGACAGGCTGAGAGAATTGTGTCTGTTCAGCCTGGAGAAGAGAAGGCTCCAGGGAGACTGCAGAGCAGCCTTGCAGTTCTGAAAGGGGCTCCAGGAAATCTGGGGAGGGACTTTTTACAAGGACCTGGAGTGATAGGACAAGGGGGAATGGCTTTAAACTGGAAGGGGGAAGATGAGACGTTAGGAAGAAATTCTTCACAATGAGCATGGGGAGGCCCTGGCACAGGTTGTCCAAAGAAGTTGTGGCTGCCCCATCCCTGGAGGTATCTTGGAGCACCCTGATCCATCCCCACGACAGGGTGTTGGAACTGGATGATCTTTGAGATTCCTTCCAACCAAACCATTCCATGATTTGATGATTCCACTTCCCAGCCTTACGCGGGTGTTACAGGGCCCCAGTCCGAGTCATACAGCAGAGAGGAATTACAGTTATAATACTGAAGCTGTGTTTCTGATTTCTGTGCACTCTGATAACGCTCAGTATTTCTTTTCTGAGGGCCTTAAGTCAGCCTTTGGGATTGCAGATTTAATCTCTTTTTCTTGGCAGTGAAAATCTGTTTTACAGAGCTGCCCTGACTGAGAAGTAGGCTCCCAGGGTCAGGTCCCTGGGTCACAGCCGATGCGGAAGTCACCGAGAGCAGGTGTTGAATGTTTTCACCTGTGTGTTGGGAGACAAAGAAGGCTCGATCCTTTTCTTAGGTCAGGATTGATCCAAAAATAGATTTAAAGTGGTTTGGCGAGTTCTGGATGTTGTTCCAGTTGCGACGCGCGGTGAGGTACTGGAACGTTGCAGCTCCTCGAGATGAGCAGTGGAAAGGAGCAGCTCAGAATGACCCCGTTCTTGCTTATGTCCTATCTGCAGGTGTTTCGCCAAACCCAGTGGCCCATCCAGCAGCAGCGCACTGCCCGCCGTGCCCGTGGCAGCACCGGACCAGGACGGTTTGGAGATGGAACCTCAGCATCACCAGGTGATGGTGGCCGTGGGCCTGGCCTCCACTGTCCCAACGTGCAGCACCCAGCTGGAGGAGCAGGGCAAGGAGAACGTGGAGCAGCCCTGCTGTCGGGAAGGCAGGGACCGGCTCTGTGTGGATTACACAGATGGTAAGGCCTTCTGGAGTGGAGAGCGCCCAGCTTTGAAGCCAGGAACATGCTGTACGACAGCTGTAGGGGGCTTAATTTATCGCAGAGAAAGTAGTAATTAAGCCTGCAAAAGACCTGGCTTTTTGAGAAGGATTAAGCGTTCCGCCTTTCCCATCGTGGGAGATCAGAGCAGCGATGCTCTAGAGCCTGTGGTTGCCATGCCGTTCGTGAGTGATGCCTCTAAACAGAGCTCATTGAGCAGACGTGCCAGATAATGAGGCTGGGGCTGGTTTATTGCTGTTGCCTGCATTTCCAGTGCACCTGTGGTCTTCCAAAGGTGCTGGAATGCTACCGAACGGAGCTGTGCTCTAGTGAGTATCCATGACGGCCCAGAGCCATCCTGTAGGCACCAACAGGCACAGAAATGTAGGTGGAAGTCTGGCTGACCTAATGGGCATGACTCGTACCCTTTGGTGCCAGCAGCGTGCTCGGATAGAGCCGATCTTCTGTGCCTGGTATAGTGGGAATGAACCCGAGCTCAGAGAGCTTTTACTGCCCACTTTTGTTATTGAGAATTTTTGGGGCTTGTGGGTCCATCAAGCCTAAAGAGGCGATCATAGAATCACAGAATGGTTTGGGTTGGAAGGGACCTCAAAGCCCATCCAGTTCCAACGCCCCTGCCATGGGCAGGGACACCTCCCACTGGATCAGACGACTCCAAGCCCCATCCAACCTGGCCTTGAACACCTCCAGGGATGGGGCAGCCACCACTGCTCTGGGCAATTGTGTCGGGTCCTCCCTGCTCTCACAGTAAGATCCAACCAACCTAGCCTGCTCTCACTTTGCAGGTGATAACTGCGTGCACTTGGAAACCTCGAACCACATTTTGAGCTGGAGTCCCCTTATTCTGCAGCCAGTTTCGAAGGACTGTCAGGGAAAAGCAGGATGGAGTTCATCTGGAGTCACCTTAACCAGCTCTGGGGACCTTCGGCAGCTCCAGTTGTCCCCACTGAAAGCCAGCAACTGCCCAGCAGAGTTGCTGAAAGGGAGTGATGGAGGGATGTTAATTATAACAGAGAGAGTTGCTATTTATTTTTTTTGTAGCAGTGTCATATGAACGTATCTCGTTTTTAAAAAATGGTTGCCTTTTTATATTATTTATGCCTTGAAATTCCTTTTGTTTCCTCTCCCCACCCCCACACTGCAAAACCAGTCTGGTTGTGTGTATGAAAAAGAACTGCAATAATATAAGGAGCGACGATGGTAACTGTGGAGTGTGTCTGCCGCAGTGTATTGCCAGCGCGAGCCGCGCTTTCGAGGAGTCGGATCCAGGGATGGAGTGCAGCAGGCCTGGCGCTTGTGCCCGAGAGTGCTGCCTCCCTGGCAGCTTGGCATTGCAGCACTCGAACCCTCCTTTCCATGAACACCTCTCATGCTCTCTCTGCTTATTTACTCAGTGGGTAAATAAGAAAATGAATAAGAATGATCGTGGCTGACTCTGCAGAGCTTGGCTTGAACAGCAGAACTCAGTCTGGTGACTGTTGGTGTCTTCAGGTGCTTGATAACCCTTAGGTTTGCAGCATCACAGATGAAAATCCAGCCTGGCTCACCTTCCCACTTGCAGAAGACAAAATCCAGTGCAACTGTCCCTTGATCTCCTTAGTTTGAGGGAACACCAAGGGCTTGAAGACCCTGCCTGCCCCTCGCGATGCAGGGGTCGTAGTGGGAACTACAGGGTTTGGGTTTTTTTCCCTTCCCAAATTCAATCAGAGTAAATAAACCAAGGGGGATCTTGTAATGCGCTCCCTCCCCAAAAAATCCATAGCGCATAAGCCAGGAATGAGGTGCAAAAATCATAATTCCTGCTGCCCTGAGGCAACACGTGCAGCCCTTTTTCCCGGAGAGAGGAGTATTCCAGCCAAGGCCGTGGGCCTGGGAAGGGAGGAGGTGCTGCAGGTGCAGCAAGCGGCTCTGCAAGCCCCGGGGGTGTGGGGGAGCAATCCGCTCTGGTAGCAGCATCTCCCTGGGGGACGTCTGAAGTATTGGGCTGGTTTTTTTCCATCTTTTCTTTATTAATTTGTTTGCCTTTCTTTTCAGGGTTGAGTATCCTCTCAGCAGAGATGCCCAGCTCTGAACCTGCAGACCCCATATTGGCATCCTGGACCCGTAGGCTCTGAGTGCCTCTAATCCTGGAGCCACTGCAAAGCCCTGCTCCTTCCTCTCCCTTTATCTTCTCTTCTGAAACCCCCCACCCTTCTCCATCTGCCCCTCACAGTGCGACTTTACCCTCACTGGATTTTTCCATCACGAGACCTGCTGCAACTCTCCCCCCGGTTTCTGAGGGCAGCCAGGTGGTTGGGTTTTCCCACTCTCTGCTTTGTTTTCTCCCAGAGCTGTGATTTAGCCACATTTTTAAATGATCTTGCTTATATCAGACCCAGTGCTTGCTCCCCTTTATCATGGCTGTGTCATGTAAAGACACTGTCTTATCCCAGGAAGCTGTAACATGTAGAATCATGGAATGTCCTGAGTTGAGAGGGACCCACAAGGATCATCAAGTCCAGCTCCTGTCCCTGCACAGGACAACCCCAAAACTCACACTGTGTGTCTGAGGGTGTTGGCCAAAGGCTTCTTGACTACTGTCAGCCTTGGCACTGCTTCCCTGGAAGCTGTTCCAGTGCTCCAACACCCTCTGGGTGAGGAACCTTTTCCTAATGTCCAAACTAACCCTCCCCTGCTCATCTTCCTGCCATTCCCTTGGGCCCAGAGAGAAGAGCTTCTCCTCCTCCTTCCTGTGTGAGGAAGCTGCAGAGCGTGATGAGGTCTCCCCTCAGTCTCTTCTCCAGGCTGAACAGACCAAGTGACTTCAGCCTCTCCTCACACGACTTCCCCTCCAGACCCTTCCCCAACTCTGTGCCCTCCTCTGGACACTCTCCAGTTTTTATCTTCTGGTGCCCAGAACTGCCCCCAGTGCTCAAGGTGGGGCTGCCCCAGGGCACGGCAGAGCAGGACAATCCCCTTCCTCACCCAGCTGGTGATGCCATGTTGGATGCCCCCCAGGACACGGTTGCCCTCTTGGCTGCCAGGGCACTGCTGGCTCGTGGTCAGCTTGCCCTCACCCAGAGCCCACAGGTCCCTCTCCACAGGGCTGCTCTCCAACCTCTCGCTCCCCAGGCTGTCTGTCCATCCAGGGCTGCCGTGTCCCAGGGGCAGAACCCGGCCCTTGCCCTTGTTAAACTCCATGTTGTCTGTGATTTGTGCTCTCCAGTTTGTCCCACCCCCCCTGCAGAGCCCCTCTGCCCTCCAGAGTTTCAGCTCTTGAGCTCCCCTCAATTCCATGTCATCCCCAAAGTGAGTTATTAAACCTTCCAGTCCTGCATCCGGGTCATTTATAAGGACGTTGAAGAGCCCTGGATCTCGAGTGGATCCCTGTGGAACTGGTCGCCAGCCTGATGTGACCCCATTCCCTGTGCTCCTTTGAGCCGACCCATCAGCCAGTTGCTCCCCCACTGCACTGTGTGTTTTTCCAGCTGGATGCTGGACCATTTGTTCAGGAGGGTCCTGGGAGAGACCGGATCGCAGGCCTTGCTGAGATCCAGAACAATTTCATCACTAGGATTTTCTTGTCCTAGAGAGAAATTAAGTTTGTCAGGCAGGACCTTCCCTTTATAAACCCACGCTGGCTGGGACGAAGGACAGTAGTCTGTCAGGTGTTTTTCAGTAGCTCCCAGAATAACCTTCTCCATCATCTCTGCAGACACTGAAGTGACTGACAGGCCTGTAGTTACCGGGGTCACCCCTGCTGCCCTTCTTGAACACTGGGACAACGCTTCCCGTCAACCGGTACCTCTTGATATTTCCCATCGGAAAATCATTGTACAAGGACCTGGAGTGACAGGACAAGGAAAACAGCTTTAAATGTGGAAGGGGGAAGACTTAGATTAGACATTAGGAAGAAATTCTTCACACTGAGGGTGGGGAAGCCCTGGCACAGGTTGCCCAGAGAAGGGGGGGACTGCCCCATCCCTGGAGGTGTTCAAGACCAGGTTGGATGGGGCTTGGAGCCCCTGATCCAGTGAGAGTTGTCCCTGTCCATGGCAGGGGGGTTTGGAACTGGGCTTTGAGATCCGTTCCAACCCAACCCATTCCATAATTCTGTTACATGAAAATCCCTTTGCCACCCACCCCCATTTTTTGCGATGGGTCTGTGTCACGGATGTTTTTCCGGCTGCTGAGGTTCCGCAGCAGCTCTGCCCTCACTCTGCTCCCTCCCAGCCAAGCCCTTGCTGCTATTTTCCCTCTCTCGAGTCCTCAGCTCCTTTCAAGGGCGATTTTAACACCTCCAAAATGGGGCCAAAACGATGAGGGCAAGAAGGAAGCCTCTGTCAGACCACGCAGCTCAGAGGACAAGGAAACCCAGTGTGTTTTCCATGCTCTGCTGATGGTGGAAGCCCAACAAAGGCAGGAGAGATGCTTTCACCAGCTGCCTTTGCCATAGGATTGTCCTTTCAACCCCTCCCAGGGCTCTGTGATTTTGAGCCGCAATGTGCGCTCGCAGCCCAGAAAGCCAAACGGTGTCCTGGGCTACATCCAGAGCAGAGGGAGCAGCGGGGCCAGGGAGGGGATTCTGCCCCTGTGCTCCACTCTGGGAGACCCCACCTGGAGCCCTGCGTCCACCTCTGGAATCCCCAACATAAGATGGATATGGAGCTGTTGGATTGGGTCCAGAGACCACAGAGATGATCTGAGGGCTGGAGCACCTCTGCTGTGAGGACAGGCTGAGAGAGTTGGGCTTGTTCAACCTGAAGAAAAGAAGGCTCCGGGGGGACCTCATAGCAGCCTCTCAGTACCTGAAAGGGGCTCCAGGAAATCTGGGGAGGGACTTTTTACAAGCACCTGGAGTGATAGGACGTGTGGGAACAGCTTTAAATTGAAAGGTGTAAGTTTTCGATTAGATATTAGGAAGAAATCCTTTCCAATGAAGTTGGGGAGGTCCTGGCACAGATTGCCCAGAGAAGTGGTGGCTGCCCCATCCCTGGAGGTGTTCAAGGCCAGGTTGGACGGGGCTTGGAGGACTCTGATCCAGTGGGAGGTGTCCCTGCCTATGGCAGGGGGGATGGAACTGGGTGATCTTTGAGGTCCCTTCCAATCAAACCATTCGGTGATATCAAGCTCTAAAGCTGGGCGCAGAAACAAATGGCACCGAAATTCCAGAGACACATTTCCTCCTCAGGAGTACATACAGTGACTGCTTTCTGCCTCCATCCCTCCTCCTCAGCTTTCCTGTAGCCCCCTTTCAGTACTTGGAGGCTGCTCTAAGGCCTCCGCGACTCTCAAGGGCAGCTCCTAGAAGGCTTTGAAAAAGCAGAGCAGGGAGCTGGGGTCCTGCTGCAGGATCTCCACCTGGTGGCTGGACTCCACCAGGGATGTGCAGATCACCTTGCTCAGCAGGGAGGTCTCGGCCAAGCGCACTGCGAAAGGCAGGAACCGGTGAGGACAAACAGAGGAGTGTAATAGAGAAATAAAAGGTTTCCTTCAGCCAGATTGTGATGGTTGAAATCAGTAGGCGGTCAGGAAGAATGTAAGTTTCCAAATACCCTGTTAAGGGAAGAGGAGACAGGGATTTACACCGCCGTGTGAAGGATCGGATGTAGCAAGATGTAAATTAAGAAGAAGATAAGGAGGGGCTGGATGGAGGATGGAATTTAGCAAAAGCTGCGAATTAGAACTATGTAGATAAGGATGCAGGCACAGGAACAACAGAGGGGGGTCAGGTGTTCAATACTGAGGAAGACTGCCTGCCTTCCTTCGGCAACTCCCCCAGAAGACCCTCCGGGGGGTGGTGTGCATGTACGGGTGAGGGGGGGAAGGAACAAATGTAAATGAATTACAGGAACCCAGCTGAATATGTATAAGTACCCTAAATAAATGTACATGAGCAGGACCAAATGGTGTGCATAGAGGAGGATCCATCCATCCCCTTATGCACCCAGCGCTGTGAATAGATCTCTTTGCTTCTAAGACTTTGTCCTCTCTAAAATTCTATTGGTGAGGTGGCATTTCTCACAAGAGGAAATTAAAGAGGGCTGCTCATCGGGCCAGTACCGATGAAAGAGCAGCCACCAGGAAGCAGAGGACAATCGAGGGAGCTCCACAGACTGGCCCCCAGCGTGCTGCCCACTCTCAGCACTATGAGGTCCAGAGTGGAGAGGCAGCGTGCAAAACGTGTTTTTTCGGAGCTCAGATCCTTCCTGCTAGCAACTGCAAGAGCTGTTGCAGCCTTGACTCGGCAGCACAAAGGCACCCTGTGCCTCAGGAGCTACCTGTGCAGACAGGGTGCAGCCCTGCTCCCTTCAAGCGGTGCAGGGAGCCCCTTCTCCTGGGGCAGGGCTGGTCATGAGCCCTTTTGTGCTAGCACAGCTGGGGACAGAGCTGCTGTGGGAAAACCTCCCAGGAGCGGTGGGATGGGCCATTTCCCAAGCCACAGAGCACCCTCTCCAGCCGGTCCCAGCCAGCTGCTGGCTGCGCTGCAGAAACACCTGTGCCACCCTCACCCAAGTCAGTACCTGTGGTGGCAAGGCAGTCAAAGCCCACGATGGCGTAGAAACGGGTGGCAGCACCGGTCAGGATCCCTTCTAGTCCAAAGGGTACAAACCCAGTGGAGCCGAAAACTTTTTTCCTGGAATGGAGGGAGGAGACCAGCTGCCACAGGGAGCGTGGACACCAGAGCCAGTGCCATTCACATGCCAGCACAGTTGCTCTCCTCACTTGATGTCATCCTGTGGGTTCAGGTACGAGACACTGAGGTAGTCCTCCTCTGAGAGCTGCCAGTTCTTGACGTTTCCCTTCACAAAGCTGGTAATGATGACAAAGCCCAGCACCACAAGGTTGACCGCTGTGCATATTTTGTTCACAAGGGCGGATTCGTTGACACCAAAGACCAGCAGCGCTGCAGGGACAGGAGTGAGTGGGGACCTGCCAGACTCCCATGGCATCACCCACGGTGCCACAGAGCCGCTCCTATGCACTGACCAGTGAGCAGCCCAATCAGGATCAGGGCAAAGAATTCTGGGTACTCAGCCAGCACCCCCGGCAGGTGCGCCGCGGTCTTGTTTATCAAGAAAGTAGAGATGAGGTTCCCGATGATATTGTCAAAGGCTGCGCTCCAGGCTCGAGCCACGCTGGCTGTGCCTGGTCCATGGCAAATCTGTGCATCAGTCCGAGCCCAGGGAAGAGCAGTACCAGCCAATCCCAACCCAGCACCCATCTCCCTGCTGATCCCACCTCACACCCTGAGCCCAGAACACCACATGAGGTCCAGAGCAGAGAAGCAGCATGCAAAATATGTCTCCTCGGAGCTCAAATCCTTCATGCGCTGACGGATCAGCTTCTTCCCAACACTGCTCATTTTCTCTCTGCAGATGTCGTCTTCTTGTGGGTGGTCTTCAGCTACCCAAAACCCCTGCAAAAGAAGGGACCGCAAGAGTGTGAAGCTCAGCATCCTGCAAGCAGCAGGACCCACACCACAGGGAGCAGGGCAGACAGTGATACCCACACAAGTTGTACCTGCTGCCAGTCAACCCATCGGCACCCAGCCACCATGCAGGTGGGGCAGAGACCACGGTGGTTCCCTCCAAGGCACTGTGGGGCTGCGCATACCGCACCTGCACAGCCCCTGCACCAGGAGAGTGAGCCAGGGATGAACGCAGTGAGCCCATGGTGGGAAATAGGCTCACTGATTTTTCTCGTTCTTTTTCTTCTGCTGCTTGGCACCCGGCTCCTGGCAGCCTGACTCCTCCTGGCCACCAATGGGATTCTTCCCTGCCTCCTGCGCCGTAACAGCGACTGCCCTTGTGTGCAGCTTTTCTTTCTGGGGGGGATGGAGATGTCATCCCTGCTATTCACAGATGGAGACTGAGGGCTTCCATCTGCCCATTGCTGCCACTTTCTCGGGGGCGAGGTGGGGAGTCAAGGGAGTTGAGGGCACCAGCCCACTGTGGCTGAGGTTGTGAGCGGTGGTCACTTCTCTCCTCCTGCTGGCTGCTGCCCTCTAGTTATTGACATAAATAAAAACTTGCTGGTGTAAAGAAAAGAGGTGTCCGAGAGCCAAGAGGAGAAAATACAAAAGGGAGCCCAGTGAAAGGGTAGAGGAACAGACACAGACGAGGGGAGGGAAAAGGGGGTGCCAGAAGAAGAATCAGAAGCGTTTCCAGCCAGAAGTACCAAGGAAAAAGGAAGGAAATGCCAAAGACAGCCAGGCCAGCGCACCCTCCTGAGCACCGGCTGCCCAGTGCTGCCCAGAGGGCCGGTCCCACGGCACCTGCGCAGCTCTCCAGCTGTGGCACCGCCTGCTCCTCTTGCAGGCTTCTACTTCGTGCTGAAAAACAGGGAAGTAGCATCAGGAAGAGGCATCCCTAGCTGCAGAGCCCAGTGACATTGCAGCACTGACCACCCAAGTCTGCACAGAGGTGCAAACACGGGGCAAAGAGCTCAAGCACGTAAATCCGTGTCTCCAGATCTGACTGTGATAGGGACAGAAACACTCCTGGTGGGGCTTGTGACATGCTATTTCACTTAGAAGGTCCCAAACATTTTAGGCTTGGATCAGCTAGAGTGTTCCAAACGTTTCATTCTGTGGTTTGGTGTCCATGACAATGGGAACTGCACCTGAGAACAAAGCATGATGGAAGCTGGACTTCATTCCCAGAACTGAATTCCTGAAAATCAGCCAATCAGAGCAGAGGAGAAGCCGTGCTTGACCGATTCGTGATCACTTTGCCTAGCACTTTGGAGGTAACTAATACAAAAGCCCCTCATGGACTGTCACAGTCCACTGCCTGACATGCGCAGAGAGACCACGCCTCCTCTCACCTCTGATGCTAATAGGGAGGAGGGGGCTTGGAGCAGTGCCATTAACAGGTGTCTTCCCAGGTGACCTGTAACACGCGCCCACCATCCTAAGGACCTTGAGGAAAGACAGACAGACATCTCAGAACATCGTCGTGGGAATGAAGGGTGTTGACCCCTCTCTCTCTTGTGCCCCTTTTCTCCTACATACCACTGCCTAAAGCAGGTGCCATATGGTGGCCTGCAGCTGACGTACGGTTTAGTAATGAAAGCCGAGGCCTGGTGCCTCGCCACCAGCGTAACCGCAGACGCAGTGTTCATGATCTCTGCAGCTCAGCCCTGAGGCTGGTTTGGAGGCAGCCTGGCTGAGAAGCAGGGAATAAACGGGAAAGAGCTGTCAGGTGGGGCTTTTCCAGATATCTGCAGCCCCTCCACGCCTAAGCAGGTGCCTGTGCCATTGAATGAGGCAGTTTGTGGCTTACCTTAAAGGTGCAAGAGAAAACCAAGCACAACGAGCCCCGTCCTGGCTTCAGCCCTTGTTTCTGGGAAGGCATCACTGGAAACACTAGAGTTCACTGTGGAAGGCTCTGTATCTCAGTCTCTGGGGCAGAGAGAGGCTACATGTGCACAGGTCAGGAGCTGCCTGGGGTATCTGTGTTTGAGATAGGGCTTGTAGGGACCCTCTGTGCTGCTGGGACTGCACAGCCCTTCCCTCTGCTGGTTTGTAGACAGTCGAGCACCTTCCCAGGCTGGGTCTATGCCTTTCAGGTCGTGAGCCACTGGCTGAGTCCCTGGGCAAAGGCAGCAGCACGGGGAGGATAAGGCACGCAACTCCAGCACAGGATGTGGCATCTGTGCAGGGATGAACATCTCTGTGGGGCTGCTGGACACCACTGCAGTGAACAGGTTGAATGCAAAGGAGCAAGGGAAAGGGCCTTTTCTCTTGCACTAAATAGCACCCCAGCAGACTTGGCTTTTCTGCATCCCCCCTTCTTGGATGCTAGAGGAGTAATGCTGTGCGAGAATCATAGAGTCATAAAATCTTCCGGTTGGAAAAGACCTTGGAGGTCATCGAGTGCAACCGCAACCATCATCAATTAACCGTGTCCCTCAGAAAGTCATCTACCCATTTTTTAAACACCTCCAGGGATGGTGACTCAACCACCTCCCCGGGCAGTCTCTGCCAGTGCCTAAGAACTCTTTCAGTACAGAAATTCTTCCCAATGTCGTCTGAACCTCCCCTGGCGCAACTTCTGGCCATTTCCTCTTGTCCTATCACCTGTCACTAGAGAGAAGAGATCAACACTTGCTCTGCCACAGCCTCCTTTCAGGCAGCTGTAGGCAGCGATGAGGTCTCCCCTCAGTCTCCTCTTCTGCAGGCTGAACAAGCCCAGGTCCCCCAGCCGTTCCTCGTAGGACTTGTTCTCCAGCCCCTTCCCCAGCCTCGTCGCCCTTCTCTGGATGCGGTCCAGCCCCTCAATGTCCTTCTTGTAGTGAGGGACCCAGAACTGAATGTTGTGAATCTAAGGCAACTTTGGACTTCCCTTAAAGCCACTCACTCCCCTCCAGGATCCCTCCTTCCCTCTCTGGCAGGATGGGCTATGAGGAAATCACAGGTGAAGAAAGGCTGCTGACAAGCTCAGGACTGATGGCAGACAGAAACCAGTCATGAGCACAGAGACCAGATTGTGGAGGAACTACCACAAAAGTGTCCCAAAGCTGGGGAAGGACCTGCTCCCTCCCAGACATTTGCACCCTGCAGCACCTCTTCTCCTGGCAGCTCCTTCTGATGACAGCGACATTACAAAGGTAGGGGACCGAGAGGAGGATACTTACGCGCTTCCCATCTGGATGCGGAGTTGAAACACACTGAAGCAGGCTGAGGTGCCGCTTCTGGTGTTCTGAGCCGGTCTGTGGCTGCTGCCAGGTCCCGTGCTGGCTGGATTCTGAAGCCGCAGCCTTTGTTGTGTCACTTAGTCAGCTGCCTCTGCTTTCTGTTTTGGTTTTAAGTTCCATGCAAAAAAGACCAAACAAAGACCAGCCACCACCGGCCAAGCCAGGGCAGGTTTGCACTTTCTTCTCCTGGCTGTGCTAACCGACACGAATAAATGGCCAGGCTAAGCTCACTCGTGAAAGTTGTGCTCCTAGAGTGGCTTGGGTGTCCGTGTGGGCTGAAATGAGTTTGTTTTGTTTGGACACTTTTGTAGGGGTGACTGACCATCACAGTTCCAACTCCAGTACAGCAGCACCGTTGGAGGTCACTGACCACTTCCCCTCCTTGCAGTTGGAAGGTTGCTCCTCTCTCTCTGCTTCTCAGACGCAGGTTCACGAAGTTCCCCTCACCCGGTACACAGCCCCTGTGCAGGCACAGGGCAGGAGAAGCAGTAAGCTGCCAGCTGCAACAGGAAACCTGTGAAACCTCTAGTGATGCAAGGGGGAAAACTCTTCCCCCTTTAGTCCTCCTGGTCAGATCCAGCCCCCACTCCCTCTGGGTGGCTTCTTGTACCACAACGCTGTGCTTTGAGTGACTGGTATTCCTCCTCTGGTCCAGTCTGGACTTGGAAGGCTGTACTTTGTGGGCTTTTTTGCTTCTCATGCTGTTCCACCCTACCGAGAAGTGTTCCATCCTCTCTGTAAACATTGCTCAAGGTGTCACAGCCCATTCCTACATGTCCCTGAGCTCCCATACCACAAGCTGAAAGAAGCCCAGGCCCCTCAGCCTCCCCACAAAGGTCATTTGCTCCAGGCTCTGAACCCCATCTTGGAGAACTTTCCTGGACTCTCTCCAGGTGCTCCCAGCTGCCCTCCAACAGGATTCACTGGATTATCCGGTGGAAGGAATCCAGTTAATCCACTGGATCCAGGATCCAGTTAACTACTAACTGTTAACTGTCAAACTGGAATGGGTGACACAAGAATTGGGCCCATTGCTCATGAGAGACAGCCGGTGATGGGGGGAGACACGCAGGGCCAGGGGGGTGTCTGTCTCCCTCCACTCCCCTCAAACCCATGAAGGGGCTCAGCCCAGCAGCTCCCCAGGGCTCTACGTCCCCATACCCTTACGGGCTCTATGCCCCGCCTGTGGCACTTTTGGGCTACAGAACCCCCCCGCTCCCCCGCAGGGCAGTTTCCTGCCCCCCAGGCCCCCTTGTATATTTGTACAGCCGTGACGACCCCCCGCCCCCACCCCCACAGGTTTGGTCACTGCTGCCCTTATCACCGTGTGATAGCCCTGCCCCCCTGCAGACCCCTCGTGCTGACCCTCACCCCCCAAATTGCCCTTTTTACTGCCCATTGCTTCTTATGGGTTATTTCTTAGGAGCGAGAGAGGGGTCAGTCTGGGGAGCACCCCTCAAAGAAGACCTTTGCCAAGAGCCTGGTGGTGCTGGGGGGAGGGCAAGACACCCCCTCTAGCACTGGAACCCCCCAATCCCCCCCCAGAGACACCCCCCCTGGAATTTTTACGTCCCACAACATCCCCCATTGCTTCCTCCTGCAAATCTCCCCAAATCCCCCAAGTGCTCCCATCAGGGAGTGGGAACACCTGAACACCCCTGTGCCTCCTCAGGATTCGGACCCCCCCAAAAAACCTCCCAGTGTTCCTCCTGGGAATGGGGACAACCCCCAACACCCTCCCAGTGCCCTCCCGGAAACGGGGACCTTCCCCAAACCCCTCCAGTGCCCCTCCAGCACCCCTCAGGCCCCACAGGCTCTGTCACCCCCTGTGACCGCCCTCACATCCCTCCCCATTCCGGGGCAGACACAAGGACACAGGGATGAGAAGGGGACACAGGGACTTGGGGACACCAAGGTCGGGGGGGGAAATGGAGGGTCACAGGGATGTGGTGACACCAGGGACACCATAGGTCACATACACGGGGGTGAGGGGTGGCGTGTCCTGGGGGTTTCTCGGGGGGGGTCTGAACCCCTGTGCCCCTTCCAGGAGGACAAGAGGCTCCCTGTGCAAATCAAGGTGGGGCCACGGACTCGGCTCTCTATTTTCTCACCACCCTCATCTGTCCTGGGGTACGGGGGGGTGGGCACGAGGGGAGGGATTAGGGGGGCGCAGGACTGGAGCTACAGGGGGGTTTCTGTGGGGGGCAGGATTGAGGGAGGAGCAGGAGCCACAGGGGGTCAGGTAGAGGACAGAAGAGTCCCATACACTGAGGACCCTTTGCGGCGGGGGGGGGAGGTGGGGCAGCGGTGTCCCTGAGAGAGGGGCACGGGTTTCTCTGGGGTTCCTTGGGGGGGCAGGGGGATCTCTGGGGGGGACTGCAGTGGTCTCTTGACATTGTCGGCCTGTTTGGGGACACAAGAGGACACGGGGACACAGGGGGAGCATGATGGGGAACGTGGGGAAACGGGGGGGGTCACAGGGGGGACACGGGGAACCAATGGACAGAGGGGGACGGGGGGACATGGGATGACATGGGGATACAAGGGAAACACAAACACCAAAGGCATTTATTGTCCAACTCTGTGAGTGCCAGACACTGCAAAGGCCAGGGCGGGGTGAGGGGACGTTCTGTGGTGTCCCCAAGTGTCCCCAAGTGTCCCTGTTCCTTCCAGGGCGGGACCATCCCAGCCCGGGTGAATAAGTAGTTTTGGGGTTAGAAACAATGGAAACAGGGCTGCTTCTGGGGACAGGGATGGGGGAGAACAATGGGGACAGCGATGGGGGCAGCAATGGGGGGACAGGATGGGGACCAGGTCACAGTGGCCGCTGCAGGGGTGCGAGGGTGTCCCCGTCCCCGTTGCTGTCCCCATCGCCATCACCATCCTCGTCCCTCTTGGCATCCGGCCCCATCACCAGGTCGTCCAGCTGGTTGAGAAACCGGGCTGAGCAGCTGCGGAGAGAGAGTGCACACTGTGGGGACAGCGTAGGGACAGCGTAGGGACAGTGTGGGAACCAGACTGACCTGTACTGGTGGCGCTCGTTGGGGCTGAGGCTGTGCCACATCTGGGCCAGCTCACGTGTAACCTCCCTGGATGACACACTGGGGTGGACGCTGTGACACCAGGGTGACCGTGTCACCATGACCTTGTGTCCCCACCCTTCCCACTGTCCCCATGTCCCTGTGTCCCTATGTCCCACCCCTCATCCCTGTGTTTCCCTAGGTCCTCCATGTCCCTGTGTCCCCCCCCCACCTGGTCCCCACCTGATGTTGGGTCCCCGCTTTCCTCCCCATATCTGGGTCCCTCCCCTGTCCCCCTTTCCCCCGATGTAGGGTCCCTGTGTGCCCCCCCATCCCCACGTTCCCCCGTCCTGTCCGTGTCCCATCCCCCATCCCCACCTGTTGGAGGGCTCCTGTGTCCCCAACCTGTCCCCATGTCCCCCCCCCCCCCCCCCCGTCTCAGTTTCCCCCACCCTGTCCCCATGCCCACCCAATGCAGGGTTCTTATGTCCCCCCCCGGTTCCCGTGTCCTGTCCCCGTCCTATTGTCTCCCCCTGTCCCCACCTGCTGTAGGCTCCCCGGTTGGTGCGGCAGAATATGTGGAACCCGTTCAGGCATTTCTTCTTGCGCCGGGGGGGGACTCTGCCTGTCCCCATGACCCCCAAGGGGCTCCCCCCAGCCCCCGGGGACACAGCTGGGGTCTGACAGTAGGGGGTGAGAGAGGAGAGGTGACCAAGGGGGGCTGACAGCAGGGAGTGGGGAAGCTGGGGGTGGTGACACGAGGCTGACACTGAGGATGACAAGGGGAGTCCCTACCTGTGGGCCGAGGTAGACGTCAGGGAAGAGCTCTGGGGGTGAGACACAGTGACATTGGGAGGGGGGACATGCACACTGTGTCCCATCCCACCCTTCCCCCCAAAACCTACCTCTCACCACCTCCTCGGGGGTCCAGTGCGCTGGCAAGGCCAGCTGGGAGGGGGCACTGGGTCTGGGACCCCCCAGGCCCTGTAGTGCTGCCCTCGTATCGAGGGTCCCCCAAATCCTTCTATAGCCCACCCAATGCTCCCCCCATTCCTGGGTGCCCTTTCAATCCCCCCCAGACCTACCTCTCACCACCTCCTCCGGGGGGGCTGGGGGGGGCGGCGAGACCAGCAGGGAAGGGCTGAGCCCTAGCCCCAGCAGCCCCCGCTGGCGTGGAGGGGGGGTCAGCGGGACCTCCCAGCCCAGCTCCTCCAGGCACGGCGTGGGGGTGCCCATCCAGGGGTCTCCCCTCAGCACTCCCTCCTCCTCCTCCTCATAGTGCACTAAGTGCTGCTGGGGACGTCTGGGGGAGGCAGGATGGGGGGGAGGGTCAACAACGGGGGGAGGGCACTTGCAGCCCCTTCTCTCCAATGTCAGCTACCTGTGCTTGTCCCCAGTGCTGGGTCCCTGCTCTGCGGTGTCACCGGGAGGGCCTGTGGGGAGGGGGACCACAATAAGGGTCTGGGGGAGATGGACATGCGGGGCACACTGGGGGGCTGCGGGAAGTGGGGTGTGGATGGGGTGTTATGGGGGGAACAGCAGGGGGGCTGTGGGGGAGAACCTGAGGGGCAGAATGGGGGGACTGTGGGGATGGAGGATAATGGGGGGGTACAATGGAGGGTGTATGGGCAGAGGGGCTGGCAACTATGAAGGGCTTCATGGGGGGTAAAAGAGGGGGTAGGGGGGAAGAAGGGGGCAGGGGGCTCCCGAGGAAAGGTCTTGGGGGATCCACAGTACCTGTCCCCTCCTGCATGGTGCTCAGGGTACTCTGCAGGTGTCAGAAGTAGCCCAGGACATTTCCGCAGCACCAGCACCTGGGTGGGGGGGAAGCATAGGGAGGAGGGGTGATGGGTGAGGACACTGTCCAGGCCCCCAGTTCACCCCAGCATCCAGACTCCCACAATACTCCCCTCCCAGCCCTCCCCAGTGCCCCCCAGCCCACCTCATACCTGGGTTTGAAGGCCCACCAGCCCCTAGCCCCCCCCCCCCCCCCCCCACTGTGGTGTGGGGTCCCCTCTGGCCGCAGGGCCAGTGCACTATGTGGGCCAACTCGGGCAGCAGTGAGCGCCAGTCCTGGGGGGGACGGGGGAACATGGAGAGGAGATTGGGGAGCATGGGGGGACTTGGGGGGACATTGCAGGGGAACACAGGGGGAATAGGGGGAGATTGTGGGGCATAAGTGAACACGGGTGGAGATTAAGGGGACACGGGGGTGCCATTGAGGGGTAGTGGGGGGACATGGGGGGACATTGGGGGACACGCGGGAACCTGGGGGGAGATTGGCGGGGCATGGGGGGACATTGGGCGGTGCCATTGAGGGGACCTGGGGGCACATGGGGGAACATTGGGGGGGGCATTGGAGGGGCTATTGTGTGGACACGGGAGAACATGGGAGCGCCATTGAAAGGACATGGGGGAACATTGCAGGGGACCTTGAGAGGCATGGTGGGACATGGAGAAATATTGGGCAGACATGGAGGCAGAATCCAGGGAACGGAGGGGGCCGGGTGACATGGACGGGTGATGCGGTGTCCCCCACACCCCCACCGACGCCTGCTGGGCAGTTTCGAAGGTGCCATCTGGGGGGGGGCAAGTGGGGGGAACACACGGCTGGGGAGGGCCAGATTGGGGTTCCCAGATCAGAAGGTCGAAGGCTCAGAGGGTCCAAGGCCTCAAGGGAGAATGACGCCCGGGTAGTCCCAGGCCTCAAGTGAGAACGAGGGCCCGGGGGTCCCAGTTTGGGGGGGGTTCCAGTTCGGGGGTTCCATACCCGACGGGTCCCATACCTGGGGGATCCGAGGCTGCTGTGGGCGGGACTGTGTGTGGGGGGGGTGTCCACACAAGAAAGGGGTGGGGCCTGGGCTGGGGGGCTGCTCTGGCAGCTGCCCTGGTTGGACGAGGCTACGTGTGGGGGCGTGGCCAGAGGGCCACGAGGTGCCACATGTGGGAAGGTCTACTTCCAGTGAGATCCTTGTTGGTTTGATCACTTCTGATTCTCGATCCGTGTATTTCTGAATGAAGGTCCGGAGTCCAGCTCCCTCCTGGCTGTGGACCCACTTCCTTGTGTCTGCTTTCTAGTATTGGTGGTGACCGTACAGTACAGTGATCGAGGGGGGGCAGGGGGTGTGATCTCATGTATTTGTACATATTTTAGCGCTTTCTAATTATCTTCATTAGTAGTAGCAGTAGTCTCATTTCATTAAAGCCCCGCCGCGCGGGGAAAGGGCGATGTTTGGCGCCAAAACCGCCGCCCGGCGCTCATTGGCGGCGGCGGGAGGGAGGACGGAGCCGCGTCAGCGCATAGGCGGCGGCGGCGGCGCTGGCGCTGCTGGGCGAGTGTATCGTGCTGGTCGGATTTGTGCTTGGGGGTTTTCGTTGTTCCCGCTTCTTCCCCCGCCCCGCGTTCCCTTTCTTTGGCTCCCAGACCCCTGGAGGGGGCAGAGCGGGGCGGCCCGAGGGCGCGACGAACAGGGCAGCTGGGGCTGCGCCGGGCGGGTGGGAGCGGGGGCTGCGCGCGAGACCGCCCTGCCCCGCGTCCCGGCTCTCGCCGCGAACCAGGTGGCGGGGATGGGGGGGGGCGCGCGTTGGGCGCGCGGGTGACCTGCGTGCGCGTGGCGGGGGGGGGGCGCGCACCGCACCTCTGGGCAAGGGGAAGGGGAGCGCGGGGACCGCGCGGGCACGCGGGGGGACGGGACTGTGCGCGCCTGCGGCCGCAGCATCGGGGGAGGGGGCGGAGGGCAGAGTTTGAGCTGCAGGAGGGGAGACTGAAAGGAGATCTGGGGAAGAAATGTTCTCCTGAGAGGGTGGGGAGGCCCTGACACGGGGTGCCCTGTGGCCGCCCCATCCCTGGCGGCGTTCCGGGCCAGGCTGGAGGGGGCTTGCAGCACCCTGACCGAGCGGGAGGTGCCCCTGCCCGTGGCGGGGGGTGTTGGTACTGGGTGGGCTTTAAGGTGCTTTCCAACCCAAACCATTCCATCACTCTTTGCTTCTGTGAATATATTGGTGTATTTCTTGTAACACCTGCACAGAATCCCAGAAGGTCAAAAGTGAGGTCCTGGCACTAGCAGCGGAGTGGTTCTTTCTTTCTTTCCTCGCCAACTTGTACTCAGACAGTGACAAGGAAAGTCTTTCCTGTCACCCCTTTGGTCTCATGGTCGCTGCCTGGAGCTTTCTGGAGAGCTGTGGCACCTGCTGCCCCGCCTCCTTTCCTCTCTCTTAGCACGAGGTGAAGGGGCTGGATAAAAGTCTATGAAGAGCGGCTGAGGGAACTGGGGTTCTTTTGCGTGGAGAAAAAGAGGCTGAGAGGAGACCTCATCACTGTCTACAACTGCCTGAAAGGAGGTTGGAGCCAGGTGGGTGTTGGTCTCTTCTTCCAAGTAGCAAGTGATAGGACAAGAAGAAATGGCCTCGAGTTGTGCCAGGGGAGGTTTAAATTGGATATCAGGAAAAATTTCTTTACTGAAAGGGTTCTCAGGCACGGGAAGAGGCTGCCCAGGGAGTGGAGGGGTCACCATCCCTGGACGGGCCTAAAAGATGGGTAGGTGAGGTGCTCAGGTAGTGCACAGGTTTGGTAGTGGACAGGTATGTTTGGTGATCTCAAAGTTCTTTTCCAACCAGGAGGTTCTATGAGTCTATGATTTCATGATAAACTAATAACTACATCACTGAGACATTATTTATTCAGGTTTGTGCAAATCCCGGGTGCTTGGAAGGTTTTCTTGGACTTAATGATCTCAAAGGTCTTTTCCAACCAAATGATTCAATGATTCTGTAGCGCCAGCTCCATCCTCCTGCTGCATGGAGCCAGCCCTCCAAGGCCCCTCACCCAGACCTTGCTAATCAAGTCTGCCCCAGGGGCCAGCTGGTGCACTTTAAACAAGATGCTTTAAGTAGAAGGCTTTCCAGTTTGTCTCCTCGGTCCTGTAGCCCATGGGCTTCTCTCCACAGAGAAAATGCCTCCAGGTTTCAGTGAAAAAGGGACCTTCACTTCCTCACTCAGCGTGTTATTGTGGAACTGGTAAACAAGGCTCAATTAAAAGTTTGAGGCAGTCACTGTTGTAATTACTTTGAAGTTGTAATCAATTGCATCATCATGGGGAGGGAGCACCATGAGACATGGAGAAAGGACATCGTTGCTCTCTACGGACTTCCCGTGTTTGAAATGTTTGCACTCTGGACAAAGCTAGGTGTTAAAAGGAGAAAAAGGTCAATAGCTTAGCAGTACTTTAGCAGTCAATGGGAAATATCTGATGGAAAACAGCAAGAAACACAAAGCTCAAGTTCCCTGGCCACAGTAGTGTTGGTGAAAGCCCATGGTATTTTTATTACCTTAAAAAATATCTTAGGAGCATCAGACAGGGAGGAGGTTCATCAAAGATGGGTCCCACTTAATGATTACGTTCTGTAAATTGTTGTGGTAGGGGATTACAGCTTGTTCAGCACTATGGTTAGAGAGTACTGCAATTTACTAGCGTGACTTTTGAATGAGGAGCTGGACATTTCATGATATTAATAAGTTCCAAGTCAGCAGTTTAGAGATTCTGCTGATAATTGGGAGGAGACTGGGAGATGACCGATGGGTGAATTCAGTAGGTGATTTTTAGGGTACCGACCACCACTGCGGGCAGTCTGTTGGCTGCTGTCCTGCTGGCCACCAGCTCTCGGGTCAGCAGCTGCGCTCTGCCACTGGCACCACGAATGTCCTCCTCCTCGTCCTTGTCCTGCTGTCCCTGTGCCAGCCTGCACAGGGCACATGGGACACCTGCGAGTAAGTGGCCCAGGTTGTTGGTCTCTCCTCCACAATAGCTCTCGGGAGTGAACTAACGTAAACTTTCTCTGAGGGGACATTGGCTGGAGACCCTGGTAGTGCTGCTGGATTTGTTGCTTCCTTCCTGCTGAGGAGCAGAACTAACTTGTCCTTGAGCCATGTGGTCCTGGCTGTGCCATGTAGCAGTACCGCTGCCAGAGGCTGAGAAAAGAATGACTGTGTGACCTTCCAGTTGAAGGTAAGGGCTTCACATCAGTCCTTCCCTGAGCGATTTCTGTTTCACAGGTTTTGTCTTCTTCATCCTGTCCTTGTGACAAGGGCAGTTTGGGCCTCCTTCCCTCTTCTGTGAGTAAGGGATCTGCTTCTGGCCCAGGTGCTAAGGGGGAGGCTGCAGTCCCTGGTCTGTGGAAGGACAGAGCTGGCAACAGCTATGAGTCTGGATAGCAAGGGGAAGAGAAAAAAGGTGGTGGTGGTGGGGCTTGGATGCAGTGTGCCTGCAGTTGACCATGAGCTTGTGAGGAGCCCTGTAAAGCTGGAAGTGACTACTTACAGGCAATAATTTTTGTGGCCAGTGTCAAAACCACATGCAGGAGAATAGTAAGCACACGATGCTGGGATTGGATTGGGCTCCCTCAGGCTTCTTTAGAGGGCAGGGACAGAGACCTTATGAACATAAAAGGCCTCTCTCTCCACCCTCAGCTCTGTGCGAGCACGAGGAGTGTCCAGTGCTGGTGCTGCCCTCAGATATGCAGCAGCATGAGTGCGCCGTGAGCTGGGAGGCACACACTGGGGAAGTTCACTCAGTTGGGTCCAGCTATGATGAGAACACGGTCTACAGCGTAGGTGAGGATGGCAAGATAGGCTCTGGGTGACCTTCTGCTGGTCAGCTGGCAGTGAGATCCCTTCTGGAGTCTTTTCCATGGGGTGGGGAAAGCATATAATTATCATCAGAATCTGGAGGATCTTTAGGCTGCAAGCTGTAATTCTAAGTGTGCTGCTCCACCCTGCTGCGTGCAGACTCTGCAGAGAGAGGGGCTGGAAAGCCTATTAAAAACTGGAGCTGTCTTGGACCTTATCTGCAAATCCTATTGTTAGTGACACCCCTTCATAGGGAATCCATGTGAAGATGACCTTTCTGTGTCCCTGAGATCACTGTGTTTGAAAACTGGGTTTCACCAGGGAGCAGATCCTTGACCACTTTGCATAAATTTCCTTGTCAGCAGCTTGCTGTTGCTTGTAGTAAAGGCTTCAATTTCTGCAGTTACGCAGCCTCCAGCAGTTAGAGGTGTTGCTCAGGGAGAGAGACTGTGGGCCAGGATCTTGTGCAGTGTGAAAGAACACATTCGCAGCAGTGCCTGTGGAAGGTAGGGCGTGTGTTTGCCTGGATCGTAGGCACTCTTAGAGCCTTTGCAGCCTGTGTGTTATAAATATAGCCTCTTAGATATAGATGTCAGAATGCCATCTTCTGTTTGTGAGGAATAGCAGCTTTGCTTGAAAATGGTGAATGCCCCCTCCATGTTCATCCCAGCCAGAGTAGCCATAGGCTTTTGTCATCTCCTGTTGTCGTTCTAGTTTATTGAGTGGAATATTCACAAAAGCGGCTTGAAGGTGTCTCGGTATGATCTTCGTAGTGAAGCTACAGGTCCTTTTGTTCTGTCTGGGTACAGCGGCTACAAGCAAGTCCAATTCCCACGAGGACGGCCTTTTGCTTTTGATTCTGAGAGCTACTATTTGTTGACGTGTTCTTCTACTGGGGGAGTAATTTTTGAGGTAAGTCTGAAGAGATGTGGAGTACTCTTCACATCCCTACACAACTCTGACACATCCACACGCACTCTTGTTACGCGGTTGCAACAGCTGTCACTGGAGGTTCTCAAGAAGAACTTATCCACCCCGTGCTCTGTGAAAGCTGCTGCTCTGTTTCACACAGTGTGCATTTTTGGAAGTGTGTGGTGTTTATCAAGAGTTTGAACGCTCTCTAAGCACATGGCTTTCTGGATGTAGCTAGAACATGTGTGCTGCTTGTACTTAAGACTTAGCTGCAGCAGTTTCCTGTAGTACTCAAGTGCCTAGGAGAAAGTTTTAATGTTATTTTAATACACTGATGCATGCCAGTTCAATGCTAAATGTGTTTTTTGACTGTTACTCATCTCTAGTCTGCTTTGTGTGCTTGCTGATGTTACCGTTAGTCTCAGCTTGATGCTCTCTTGCTGTGTATTGAAAAGAGATGAAGGGTGAGGCTGAATGGTTTCCAGTACACAAATGTCTGTGCTCCAGTAACAAGTGGTTACTGATCCCATGCCCCCTGCCTGCTCCTCTTGAGTCAATACTCATCAGTATAAGCCATTGCGAGGCAGAGTAGATGGAATTTTTATCTGGGACATTCAGAGCAGCCACACTAACATGAGCTGTAGTTCAGGTATATGTGCTCCATGTGCTCCTCATCAGTACCTGTTCTTAGTCTGCCTTGTTCAGTCACTGCAGCTCAGCTGATGTCATAAGCTGAGCTGCTTCGTAACGTGTTCTTCCGTCATAGGACTGGAAATCTGTTTCCTCAGGTGTGCTACGTGCATCTTAACATCTTTCTGATTTTCTGCTTTATTATGTATGCTGGGATAGGGAGTCATTAGCACGCTTTGGCTTTGCCTGTGGGTACACTGTTCCCCCTACTGAAAATCAAATGCTTTCCTTCTTCTAGTTAAATGGTGAGGAGCAGATTCTGGAGAGCTGCCTTTCCCCGGGAGGACACTGAGCCTGTGTTGTCACAGTGGATTGGACTACGGCAGTGGACTGCAGGACCTGCCTCACTGCCTCTATGGATGGGAAGATTAAATTGACAGACTTACTGGCTCAAAAGCCTTAACCTGGACAGTGGTGAAGGGAAAGAGCAACAGGCTTGGCAAAACCAGTGTTAACTCCCCAGGAACAAACTGCGTGAGAGAGAAGGCAAACCACAATCCCTCTTCTCATTGTAGACTTTGCCTCCTGACAAACACTTGCCAAAGCACTGTGCAATAGAACGCTGGTGTGGGACGGGATAGGGTGCAGCACTGAAAAATAAGTCTGTACTGACCTCTTATGGCAGTTGGACTCCCTCCGTTAGGGAGTCTTGAGTAGCACGTGGCTCGAAGGCCTCTGGGACCGAAGGAAGAAGGTGAGGCTGGAGGAGGCATGCAGGAGGCAGCACAGTGCATGGCAATGAGATGGCTCCAGCTGGAAGAGGCTAGTGCAACACCAGAGTATTCTTTCAGTACAGCATTTGTTGTGCATTTTTTGTTTTTCTTCTTTTTTCCATAAAAACAAATACTCCTGAATACACTTGATTCCTGTGCTCTGTTCAGTTTTTGCTGCAGAATGTGGAGGGTGGCTGGGGCAGTGATGTGCCAAGAAAGTCTCCTGCATGGAGACAAGACCCTTGTGCTTTCACCAGGTGCTTCCAGCACTGGCACTGGCACTCTGGGGCAAACCAGCGGAAGAGATCCAGGAACAGAAAGATTTGCATTTGTTGGAATGCCTTATGTTACCTTGTGTTATCTGGTGCCAACTAGAGGATGGATCCTGAGTCAGGTTTGAAATGCCTGTGTGCGAAGTCAGAAGCTGCGTAATGCCTAGCAGTTACCTGGTGGCAGATTGGAGAGGGAGGGCCAGAAGCAGTCTGATCCTGTACGGTGTTCTCTGTCACTGGAGCTGGCTCTCCCCCTGCACCCTGTCACTGTCAGGGCAAGAGCTGTGCTCAGGGTATTGCATAGTCATGTAGTGGACTGCTGAGCAGGCACCTTTCATCTGCTTACACCCGGGCAGCTCAAACCAGGGAAGGGCGTTTTGCTCGCACAGCAGTTTGTGGGGTTGTGAACTGAATGGTTGGGGAGTGCCAGGACGGGGGAGAACAATTACTTTAATCAGAGCAAGTAGTGCTGTGTTACAGGGGGGAACCACAGGATACACAGCAGTTCCTCTAACCCAGGCCTTTTACGATAAGCCCTGGTGCTGCAGAAATTAACCAAGTAAGGAAGAACTTGCTGAGAACAACCTTCCTTCCAGGCTGCAGGTGTACCCTGCTCTCATGGTGAAAACCAAACCCCCCCAGTCCAATGGTCAGAACTTTTTCCTGGAAGTGGGATTTCTCTTCTCCCATATGTTTTCACTTGTCTTTATGCAAGTCCTTTGGAAAATAGTGTCCAGATGCAGATGACAGACAGGTCTTTATGGGGTATCTGGACAAGCACTGAGTTCTTGGCAGCTCTGGTTTCCTCTGAAAGGGAATCTGGGTTCATGGGTTTGGTGACAAACTACATTAATTCCCACGTTTGGGATGATCCAGGTACCTGAGGACACGCATACCCCAAAAGACTGCCACTGCTTGAGGAACCAAGGAACCCTCCAGCTGGCTGCAGACAGAGACTCTGGAGTTAAAACCATGGGGCAATGACAATACACATGACCGTCCCAAGAAAAGCCCATAATCAGCATCCTGTCCGAAATTTCTTTCCAGTTAAATCCCTGTGGGAAAAATATGACCTCTATTCATGAGCTAGTGGGATGTTTTGTTTTGTGCACTTCACTGTCTGCAGCTGTAAAACAGGCACAAGCAGCTGTTAGGTATGACGATGCCCTCAGTCACAGGGTGTGAGTGTTGGGAGTGTCCTATGTAGGGACAGGAGTTGGGCTCAATGATCCTTTTGGGTCCCTTCCAACTCGGGTCATTCTATGGTTGATTCTATGGAAGGAAGCTATTTGCCAAACACCCGAATCAGCAATGGAGCAGAGGGGCAGAATGCCCTCCCTCACCCTGCTGCTCCCAGTGCTCTGGATGCAGCCCAGGACACCGTTTGGCATTCTGGGCTATGAGCGCAGATTGCTGGCTCACGTGGAGCTTCTCTTTCCCCAGAACCCCAAGTCCTTCTCCTCAGGGCTGCTCTCAATCCCTTCTCTGCCCAGCCTGCATTTGTGCTTGGGATCGCCCTCACCCAGATGCAGGACCTTTGTCCCTGGCCTTGTTGAACCTCATGAGGTTCACACAGCCTCACTTCTCCAGCCTTTCCCAGTCCCTCGGAATGACGTTCCACCCCTCCGGGGTGTCAGCCACGCCACACAGCTTGGAGTCATCTGCAGCCTTGCTGAGGGTGCCCTCGATCTCACTGTGTCATTGATGGAGATGTTAAACAGCGCTGGTCCCAGTACAGAACCCTGAGGGACACCTCTCATCGCTCCTCTCCGTTTGGACATTGAGCTGTTGACCTCCACCCTCTGGATGTGACCATCCAACCAATTCCCGATCCACCAAACGGTCCACCCATCAAATCCCTATCTCTGCAATTCAGAGGGAAGGATGTGGTGGGGCTCTGTCTCAAAGGCTTTACAGAAGTCCAGGTACGTGACCCTCATTGCTTTTGCCTCGTCCCCTGGTGGGGTGACTCCATCATAGAAGGCCACTGGGTTGGTCAGGCAGGACTTGGCCTTGGTGAAGCCCTGTTGGCTTTCTCCAGTCACCTCCATGTTCTTTACCAAAGCTTCCAGGAGGACCTGTTCCATGATCTGCCCCAGCACAGAGGGGAGGCTGACAGGTCCATGCCCGGAAAGCTCCACATGCAGCCACCACACCCCAACAGGGCAAGGACAGTATTTGGGACAGTCACCGCTCCACCCGAATCCCACTTTCCACACTGCCCCAGCCCTGGGCTGCCAATGCCCTGCTTACCATCTCAGCTTTGTCTGACAGCGTCAGGAGGGCCCTGAACACCAGTGAGAGCATCACCGGGCTGGAGTGCGTCAGGATTCTCCGGATTTTGTACTTTGTCAGATCTTTATTGTCCGAGTCCTTGTGAGCCACCACCTGGAAGAAAGGCAGCAGTGAGTGACCTAGAACAGTGCAGCTCCTGGTTCCACGAGAAGCTGCGGACAAGTGCACAAGGGCTTTTCCTGATAACTCACAGCCAAGATAAGGGCACAGGAGTCCTCTGGGAGAGTGTCGGAGAGCGTTTTCTTTTTGCCGTGGAGATGCAAGAATAGCTCCTTCAAAAGCTTCTCTAATGTCTGGGGCATGGAGTGCATCAGTCCCCAGAGGGGCTCTGAATCGCTGCAAGGCAGAGCGCTCTGTCAGCAGGGCTGCCTTGGCCACCACAGCCTGGCCTGGGGCAGCCCTGCAGGAAGGACGTGGACATTTTCCCTTGGCTGGGATGGCCTGGGAAGAAGGGGAGGAGTGAGGAGGTGTTCACCGTGGATCTGGGAGGAGTCTGGTGACTCAAGGAATGTCCTGGCTTGGAAGGGACCCACAAGGGTCATCAAGTCCAATTTGGGTCCCTGCACAGGACAAGCACAAAACTCACACCGTGTGTCTGAGGGTGTTGGCCAAAGGCTTCTTGACTATTGTCAGCCTTGGTGCCGTGACTGCTGCCCTGGGGAGGTGTTCCAGTGCTCCAGCACCCTCCGAGTGAGGAACGTTTTCCTAATGTCCAACTTAACCCGCCCCTGGCTCATCTTCCTACAATTCCCTTGCCTCCAGAGAGAAGAGGGTGGTGCCTGCTCCTCCTTCTCCTCCTCGTCCCACTGTGAGGAAGGTTCAGAGCGCCATGAGGTGTCCCCTCAGTCTCTTCCAGGCTGAGCAGACCAAGTGTCTTCAGCCGCTCGCCATACACCTTCCCCTCTAAACCCTTCAGTAACTTTGCGGCCCGGAACTCTGGGGTGGCTTGACCAGCTTTGTCTGCTGCAGGGCTTTTGTGGGGCTGGAAAGCGTGGTGGGAAGGAGGACCCTGCTCCTGGGGGCGTCCTTCAGTGTTTGAGTAATAGAAGGAGAGGATTATGGAATGGATTCTGTTGGAAAGGACGTTAAAACTCCTCCAGTTCTACCCTTCAGCAACGACCTCCAGAGATGGGGCAGCCACCACGTGTCTGGGCCACCTGTGCCGGGGCCTCCCCACTGTCACTGGAAAATATTTCTTCCTAAGATCTCATCTCAATCTCCCCTCTTTCAGCTCAAAAGCATTCCCTCATGCTATCTCTGCACTCCCTGATCAAGAGTTCCTTCCCAGCTTTCCTGGAGCCCCTTTCCATACTGGAAGGTGTCCCCAGAGCCTTCTCTTCTCCAGGCTGAACAAGCCAAGGTCACTCAGCCTGTCCTCGCACAGGAGGTGCTGCAGCCCTTGGATCATGCTCGTGGTCTCCTCTGGACATTCTTGGCTTTCACAGCCAGAAAGTCTCCGGGTCCCTCTCCCTGCAGGGAACAGCCCTCTAGGCTGTCAAGACTGGTACCTGTCTCTTGGTGGGAACACCTTCAACAACGTTGTCTCCACTTCTCTGGGGTAGTTTGCTAACAGAAGGAGAAGCAGGCAGTTCACGATCTCTCTGACTGGCTCCGTGTTGAGCTCTTGCAGGTTTTCATCAATGCACTCCATGATCTTGGGTACCTGGAGGGGACCCAGTTGAGGATGGGCAGTCTCAGCTGTCCTTTCCATCCCTCTCTGCTGGCTTCAGGTGCTCAAGACACCTGAGTTTGGGAGGGATGGAGGGAGGAAGGAGACCTGGCAGGGCTCAAGGGCAGGGCAACCCGGCCACAGCCACCTACCTCCACCAGCCAGCAGGCAGGAGCTTTCAAGATCGCAACCTGCATGAGTATTGTTGCCTCCCCCTGACAGTGGCTGGAGTTCCTCATCGCCTCGATGACCGTGAGCACGATGTTTGTCTTCTCCGCAGGTCGGAGGGATCTTCCGAATATCTATAGGAAGGCGGAAGGGAGGGAAGAGATGTCACAGGGAGAGCCATTCCCTCCTTGTCCTGTCTCTGCACGCCCTGAACAAGATCCCCTCCCAAGATTTCCTGGAGCCCCTTTCAGGACTGGAAGCTGCTCAAAGGTCTCCCCAGAGCCTGCTCTTCCTCAGGATGAACAAGCCCAACTCTCCCAGTCTGTCCTCATACGGGAGGTGCTCCAGTCCTCAGATCATGTCCATGGCCTTCTCTGCACTCACTCCAACAGATCCAGGCCCTGAGGATTCCAGAACTGGACACAGAGCTCCAGATGGGGTCTCACCAGAGCAGAGTAGAGGCTCACAATCCCATCCCCTTGCCCTGATGGTCCCACTGTTTTGGATGCAGCCCGGGACACAGTTTCTTTGTTCACACTGCTCCCCTGCTGATGCAAGGAACAAGAGTCCCAGCAAGGGAGGAGCTCATTACCGTCACAATGTCTTTGATGAGGTAAAAATGTTCCGGATGTTCCTGCTGCAGATCTTCTGCCTCATCTATTGGTGTTTTCCTGCCTGAAGAATGAGGGAAACAGAGAAGAGTCAACAGGACACAACAGCTTTTCCAGCAAGGTCACCAGAGCCCCCTGTGATCTTCTGGGAGGACAGCAGAACACAGGCGTTCACGGAGGTTTCTGGAAGGCATCAGAAAGAGCTTCTTGCCCTGGAGACTGGAGGGACCAGCCGGGGAGATGCACAACTGGACCTGTTCTTCACTAAGAGGGAAGAGGTGGCTTTGGGAGATGGAAATCAGTGGTAGCTTTGGGTGTGGGGCCCCCAAAATGGCAGGGTCAGTGTCCCGAAAGGAGGGAGGAAGGAGAGCAGCAGAGAGCAGCTCCTGGCCTTCAGGAGAGCCCTCGGCCTCTGCAGCAAGAAGAGAGCTGGGCTGCTACGGGGAGTAGTCACGAGGGGCAGAGGAGCTTAGGAAGAGAAGCAGAACTGCCAGGAGATGTCTGTGTGCAGAGCGGTGAAGCCCAGCACAACTTCTCTTACTTTGTTGCTTGCAGATGATGTCGTGGAGGACCAAAAGAGCCTTGCGAGCTGGAGATTGACTGTCATTGTCTGCAGTGTGGAAAAGGAGGAGGCGACCCACCAGCTGTCCCAGGACTGGGATCTGGATGTCTCTGTAGCTGATGGGGCCGCATATCTCTTCTGGCGGGCTGGCCCAGGCCTGGGTGAGGGAAGCAGAAGATCAGAAGGATTGAAAGGCCTGAGGCCAAGGCTGTGCCCAGGGCTGGATCCCTGGAGAGTCGGGGTTTGCCAGGCGATGCCGGCTACGGCTCCCAGAGCAGCCAGCTGGACAGCAGCCCCGTGTGCAGAGAGCTGCAGCTGCTCTGGTGTGCAGGAGGGGAGGTGGCCCAGATCCGTACCTCCATCGTGGGGTTTCTGGCCAGCACAGAGGCCAGCTTCAAAATCCTGTACACGGCCCTGTCCCGCACAAATGCTTCCTTGGAGCTGGTGAAGCTCAAAAGCATCTGGGAAGTGAGAAGGTGCTGGTGAGCCCTGGGAGCAGAGCTCTGCTCCAGCAGAAGCTAAGGCTGGAGAAGAGGGGGCTCAGAGACCACTGGGAATGTCCCTACCCATGTAGTGGAGTTGGAACTGGATGGGCTTTGAGGTCCCTTCTTACCCAAACCATTCTATGATTATATCAAATTTGAGATTTGAAGTGAAAATCATGGGTTTGGGGAGGGCTGTGAAGAGATTTGGGGTGAAAGACATGTTTTGGGGGCATTTGAAGAGTGTGTGAGGAGATTTAGATTAGAGTGGTGAGGCACTCTCACAGGCTGCCAGAGAAGTGGCTGCCCCATCCCTGGAGGTGTTCAAGGCCAGGTTGGATGGGGCTTGCAGCACCCTGATCCAGTGGGAGGTGTTGCGGGGCTGGAACTGGATGGGCTTTAAGGTCCATTCCAAGCCAAAGCATTCCACGGTTCCTCTGATCTGCAGCAAAGCCTGCAGAGAGGAGCCCTGCCCTAGAGGAGCCTGCAGGCTTAGAAGCTTGGGACAGATCCCGTGGGCCAACCTTGTGGCCAGGCAGGAAGGCAGATGCCACCATCTGAGCATCCCCCTGCATGGCTATGGGGTGGGGCCATCCACTGCAGAGCAGACACCCCAGGGTGAGGGGTAGCTCCTCAGAACCCAGCTCGTTGCAGATCCCAACCTGCAAGATCTCGTGCAGCTCCTGGTTGATTCTGGAGGCGGGAATGATGAGCACCAGCTTTTCCACCATGATGTCCAGAGCTTTCAGGGCCTGCAAGGAAGAGAAAGCGTTGTGGCAGTGTTTTGTGCTGTCCCTCTCACCCCCTGAAGTGCAGAGGTTCCTGTGGCACTGGAGGTGACCGGGCCCTCGGGAAGGGGTGGGCAAAGCAAAGCTGAGACCCTGCTTTGGACCTCTGGTGCTATTGCAGCACGGGGTGGCCAAGGAGCAGTCCAGAGGCACTGGGGGCTCCCGCAGCTCACTCAGCACTTACAATGGTGCAGGGGTTAATGAAACCAATCGCCACTCTTGGAGCATCACGCAAGAGCCTGGTTGTGCAGGTTTGAATGAAGCTTTTCTCTTTGCCTGCCAGCACCGTCTCCACTGAGCTGCAAAGAGAGAGAGGGTCCAGTTGGGCACTGGTGCTGGGAGCGGTGCCTGGAGGACATGTGGACATGGACCTCAGGGGACCCCAGCAGGGATGGGCAGGTACCTCAGTTCAGTGATGGCACATATGGCTTTCTCCCACATCTTCAGGTGCATATTCTGGTTACTGCGTTCCTCTTCCAGCAGTGCCTGCAGAGCACAACTGATAATGGGACCTGGCAGCCACCAACACCCAGTGCCACCACATCCTCATAGAATCATACAATCGTTAAGGGTGGAGAAGACCTCTAAGCTCATCCAGTCCAACCGTCAGCCCAACACCACCGCACCTACTAAATCATGTGTTGAACCAGAGCATGTTTTGAATCCCTCCATAGATGGAGACTCCACCACCTCCCTGGGCAGGCTCTTCCAGTACTTCACCACTTTACCCTGAAGGAATTGCTCCCAATACACAATTTAAACCTCCCCTGCTGCAACTTGTCCTGCCCAAACCTTGCCCTCTTCCTCTGAGCTCCTGGCTGTCCCCTCACCTCGACATTCTCCACCACCTTGTATTCACGGCAGAACACATCCAGGCCTTGTGACAACCTGTGCTTCCTCGCGGCTTGGCACAATGTGTGGATGCTGTCAAGAAACTTCATCTTCTTCATCCTCTGGCACAGATACAGAACAGGAAGCCTGAGAGGGAGGGACTCATATCCAGCAGCGAAGGGCAGGGTTATCCTCTCTGGGTGGCTGATGAAGGTGCAGATGAAATCCACAGTTTCCTTTTCCTCTTGGTACACAGGCAACCAGGTGATGTCTAAGAAGGGAGGAGAGCAGGGAGGGCTGTGAGAGGGTGCGGTGGAAGGAGACAGAAGCCTCTGCTGGGTGCAAAACTGTCTGGGAGGCCAGGATGGTGGGGAATGAAATCCTGTTGGAGGCCGGTTCACAAGTGGTGTCCTCAGGGCTGTGTTGAGGCCAGTTCTGTCTATCAATGATCTTGACTAAGGGATTGAGAGCTCCCTCAGTCAGGCTGTAGATGACACTAAGTTGGGTGGGAGCATTGATGTGCTTGAGGGTGGGAAGGCTCTGCAGAGGGATGTGGAGAGGCTGGATCCGTGGGCCAAGGCCAACGGGATGAGAATCAACAAGGTCAATTGCCATGTCCTGCATTTGGGTCACAACAAGTCCATGCAATGCTCCAGGCTCTGGAAAGAGGGGCTGGAAAGCTGCCCAGTGGAAGAATACTTGAGGGTGCTTATCCAGCCCCCAGCTGTCCTGGCCTTGCACGCCTCCAGGGATGGAGCTTCCAGGACCAAGATCCAACAGATCCATGTCCTTCCTGTGCTGAGGACTCCAGAACTGGACACAGGGCTCCAGGTGGGGTCTCCCCAGAGTGGAGCAGAGGGGCAGAATCCGCTCCCTGACCCTGGTGTCAAGCCGTGCCCAGCCCATCAGGGCCCCTCACTCACCGATCTTCGGAGGCTGGTCCCTGTGGACCTCGTGGGGCTGCAGTGTAGAGCTGCTCTGCTGGGGAGACACATCCTCCCCCAGGGCCACACTGTGGGGGCTGGGAGGTCTCCCTGCCATCCTTTCGAACAGGGTAGGGAATGAGAAAGGGAGAAGCTTCAGCAAACGCCTTGGTAGCATGCTGAGGGGGTGAGGCGTGAGCTCTGCTGGGAGCTGCTCGAGCTGCTGCCTCTTCACTGAGGAGTGGGAGCTGCGTGTACCGTGACCAGACCTGGTGCAGGGTGGGGTCCCACAGTGAGGTCACAAAGGGTCTCACCGTTACCTGGCAACTGGGCAGGGAGGGGCAGGCTGGGCCCAGAATGGCACGAGAGGTGTGGAAGTGGAGCATCAAGACAAAGGGGGAAGTGGAGAAGAGAAGGTCCCGGTGCAGCAGCTCTGAAACTGCCCAATGCAGCAGGGCAGTAAATCATTGAACCATGGAATGTTCTGAGTTGGAAGGGAAACCACAAGGGTCATGGAATCCAACCCCTGTCCCTGCTCAGGACAACCCCAACATTCACCCCATGTGTCTGAGGGCCTTGCACAAAGGCTTCTTGACTATTTTCAGTTTTCCCCCCCTCCTGACACCACACCTCGGATCTTGGGGTCAGTTTTTGGCCCCTCGCTGCAAGAAGGACGTGAAGGGCCTGGAGCGCTTCCAGAGAGAGGAACGGAGCTGGGAAGGGTCTGGAGCCCCGGAGTTTTGGGAGCAGCTGAGGGACATGGACTGTTTTGTCTGGAGAAGGGGAGGCTGAGGGGGAGCCCTCATTGCTCTCTGCAGCTCCCAAAAAGGAGGTTGTGTTGAGGTGGGTGCTGGTCTCTTCTCCTGAGTGACAGGTGATAGGATGAGAGGAAATGGCTTCAAGTTGCAGCAGGGGAGGTTTAGGTTTAGGACTTTGGGAAAATCCTCTTCTCCGAAAGGGTTCTCAGGCACTGGCAGAGGCTGCCAAGGGAGGTGGTAGAGTCTCCATTTGAAAGTCGGTGAGACGAGGTGCTTAGAGATGGTTCAGTAGTGGACAGGGACAGTTGGACTCAATGACCTCAAAGGTCTTTTCCAATCAAACGATTCTATGGAGTGTAAGAGTCGGTCTGAAGAACAGTATTTGTCTCAACATCACCACCAGAGACTTGGAGAGATACCAAGAGTTTTACACTCTGAGAGAAAGAGCTGCGTTGTACAGGTAGTGCTGTGCTGTTCTACCTGGGATTGTTGCATGGCTGCTGTCCAGAAGATGGATTTCACGTGCTGACTGAGCCAAGCTTGCCCCACCTCCTCCCTGTTTCTAAGGCCAACAAAGAGGAGCGTGCACAGAGGTTTGCAGAGGGTCTTGAGGTCACCAGCGGACACAAGAGGAAGATGATTTGAGGAAGAAAAAGACCCCCAAACGCAAGGTGGTGCAGGCACAGGTAAGCTTTGGCAAGTTAAGCAGGAACTTTTTGGGCCTGTGCAGTTAAGTCTGGATTGCGGAACGAAGGCACAATCCATGTGGGAGAGGAGATGTGAGGGGCTGTTGCTTAGCACCAGAGATGGTTCCTAACCAAACCTCGGTGAGATCTTCCCACCAAAGGATCACGACGGGGACTGGCTGTTTGGGACCTGGAACCACCGGTGCCTTAGACCTGTGGTGGTAGCTATAATCCTCTCTCCTCCCTTTTACTTTACCTTTTTCTTTCCCTTTTCTCCACTCTGTCTATCATGTGCCACTTTACGGGCAAAATAATGAAGTTACACTGATTGAAATACAAGCCCTTGGCATTTTGGTCGTCTTATTTTTGCGCTTCGAGATCATGGTAAACGAATCATCACGAGTCCACCGAGTGGACCGTGACATGGACTGTGGGACCCAGCTCCCGACTCCTGAGCAGAGCTGGGTGCTCGGGGCAGGGGGACCCAGGACCTGGATCTTGACCTGGGGGGTTGGGAACAGGATCAGGGACTCAGCTCCTGTCGTGGGAAGTGGGCTACGGGGCAGGGGTAGGAGGGATTGGGGGAGAGATTCTTGGATTTGGGATGGAACCCCTTGGAGGGAGGTGCAGGGTGGTCTGTCAGGGTGTAGGGGGTTCACAGGGGTCTCTGGAGATGAAGGGAAGAGCAGAGTGTTCAGGGCGGTCTCTGGAGGTGGGTTTGGGGCTTTGTTTGTATCCCTGGACTGGCTGGATGTGAATTTGATTTATGTTCCGTTCCTACCTAGGTGGGACCTCACCAGAGTTTATTTTGGTGCGTTATGCTACAGAACTGCAGCACTGTCGTCCACTGCTCTTCCTCTCCATCGTCCATCAATGCTGCTCTTCCTCCCCGTCGTCCGCCACTCTTCCTCTCCATCATGGTTATTTCCGTTTTATTAACTTTAGTGAGGATAATATTTTGCAAGGGAAACTGCTTTCTCAATGTGAAAACTGTGGCTGTGGGTACAATACCTTTAATGGTTCCAGAGAGACACTCTCTGCTCCCGCTCAGAGCTGAAGAGTACGAGGGAGTAGGCACTTGCCTTATCCCAGCCGCCTCTGTGACTCCAGCCAAATTGTAGAAAGCCTCTTCTAATTTTCCAGCTTCCTGACTGAGAGTAAATAGGTTGAGGGGAGAAGAGCAATCAGAAGAACATCTGACTTCAGTCCCTGCTCGCAGCAGGAGGTAGGCGGGTCTCTCCATGGTTGAGAAGAGATTTTCTTGCTCTGTCCCCCTTGAGCACACGTGAACGTGGATCTGGAGAAACTGAGGCGTTCTAGTTTTTCTCTGTTCATGCGGTTGTTTTTGTAGTTCCAGCCCCTCCTGTGAAGTTAGGTCAAGTTCTCAAAGTACAGCAATAATAGTGTATGATTAAAATGACACAACCGATTGGTTAATAATAGATCCAAAGTAGAAACTAGTGGGAGAGCAAAAGAATAGGCAAATAAAAGTACTGGTTCTTATTGAATAATTGGATGGAATTGTTATTTTTGTGGATTTTTTTGGTGTGTATTTGGAAATAACATAGCCCATTTAATTGTAGACAATACGCTCATTTCAGGAAACAGAAGAGGAATTTGCCGTAACAATTAACTCTAGTGCTTATAAAAGCATATACGAGTTTCTGAAACTTTAAGACAGTTGCTCTCATCAAAATATATTTTGAGAGGAAAAGACCTAAATATAAATTAGAGGTATTTATAGAAAAGGATCTGCCTAGGTAGGAAAAGTAGGAACAGAAAAAATCGTTGCTAGATTAGGACAGCATGTAGTACTGTTCTAGCCACAGTGCGAAGAGTAACTTTTTTTCACTTTCAGTGCCATGTATAATAAATACATATATTCATATAAAAATATGTTATTTTCATTTACCAGAGAGTGAAAGATAAGATAGTATATTCCAAGTCCTAAAGTTAAAAACTTTTAGGATTTATCTCTGCTTGCAGATATAGGTCTTATTTTTGAGACTCTCTTTATTTATTATACCTGTCAAACTCACACTCCTGTTGGTCACCTATTCCCTCTCTTTGTACTAATCATTGAAACAAGAACCTCCTTGTGATAATGGGTTTGTATGTGGATCAGTGGTGTCATCCAAGTGCCATGTCTATGCGCTTTTTGAACCCCTCCGGGGAGGGAGACTCCACCACTGCCCTGGGAAGCCTCTGCCAGTGTTTGATGCCCATGCACAGGGATGTCCTTCCCCAGTGGGGTGAGGACCTGCTCATCCCCAGGCCTTGGCAGGGCCCAGGAAATGCAGGGCTGTGGATGCGCTCTGCTCTGCCTCTGCCCGCCTCTGCCTGTCTGCTCCATCTCCTGTTCCTCACTGTCCCGGTACAAATCATTTGCTGAGATAACAGAAGACGTGTTTATCCCAAGGGATTCCAGCCTGAATATCAGGATGTCAAAACCGGCTGCATTTGCAATACGCTACTGTCAAATGGAAAATAAAAAGGGAGTTGCAGTTATTTAATCTGGTGCCAGTGAAGAGGAGGGTGAGGTGGGGGTGAGGCAGCAGCTGCTCATGGGGGTCCAGATCCCCCGCTCCCCAACAAGAGCTGCCGGGGGCCAGGGGAGGGCGCGGGGCGAATGTGCCACTGCCAGGAGAGATGCTGCATCGCTGTGCTGCGTCTCCTTCCCCTCATGTCTCTCTCCACGGTCGCATGGGGCACAGGGCAGCTCATTCATCCGTGCCAGGACAACCTGTACTTTAAAACACTTGTTTTGGGGGAGAAAAAGGCTTTTTGAAGACAAACATCCCGACTCCTTAGGGAAAGCTTGGAGTTTGCAGAATACAAATTAAAACTATAAAAGTGCTTTTAAAACAACAGCTATAAAGCTGGATTCTGCAATGAGGAGAGGGGGCTGTGTGTGCAGGGGTGGCGCATCACGTCCTTTTGGCAATAACAGGTCAAGGGGAGGCAGGAAAGGGAGAAATGAAGCTGCACAGTGCTGGTACCACAGCCATGCCTGCTGGGGTCAAAGGCAGGTTATTTCTACAGATGTCTTGGCCCTTTTGGCTTGTGGGGCACGGGTGTGCTTCTCCTGGCCTGAAAAGCTGCTCCCAAAGATCGGTACTTGTGGTGAGAAGGGAGAGAGCAACGTGTAATTACTGTGCAGAGTGGCAGTCAGCAAATAAAATGCAGTCTGCCCTTGCCAAGAGCTGGAGCATCACAGCTTGTGAGGAGAGGGGATCATGTCTAGAGAATAAGGAGAAGGCAGGATTCCTCCTTCCCCACAGATGGAGATGGAGCATCCCCTGCAGCATCGCTGACCCAGCATGGGGCACAGAGCAGCATTGCCATGGGGGTTGCGGCAGTGCACATCCACCAAAGAGCCCCATCTGCCTCCTGTGTTGAGTTCTCGGCTCTAAACGAAGCCATCCTTGCTCTTTGGCAGGAGTTTGTGGATTAAAAAAGCATTTGTGCAAACGCTCTTTGGAATCACACCGTCCACAGCGCTGGCGCCACGGTGGGACTGGGGGCTTTGGAGCCAGGGAAGGGAGGCTGGTGGGGCTTAGGAAGCACACACAGGGTATATAATCAACAAATCAGTGTCCTTGAGGCTGTCCTGCCTTGTAGGACCAACGTGAAGAGGGGTTGTGTGGAAAAAACGGGAGCAGGCTGGTGCCTTGCTTCCCAATGTCTGGTTTTCCCACTGTACCCAAAGGGAAGAGGAGAGACGCTGCAGGTGAGGCCCAGCTGAAAGGGCATACCTTGCTTGCAATGCCCTCCCCGTTGAGCAGATGCCTACCCAAAGGGGTCCTTTTGATGGTCCTTCTTGCCCAGCAAACCCACCCTCCATCATTAAATTGAGAGTCGGGTCCAAGGGGGCTGCTGCTGCCCCACGGAGCTGCAGGAGCTCAGGCAGGGGTGGGCGCTGGGCTGAGCAGCCACCTCCCGCCCACATCTCAACCCATCAGAGCTTAAAGGCACTGAGACCCCGCGTGCCACCTCGGGCGAGCGCTGCCTTCCTCGGGTGGAGAGACTGCCCAGGGCAGTGGTGCAGTCTCCATCCCTGGAGGGGTTTGAAAACTGTGTAGATGTTGCACTTGGGGACGTGGTTTAGCAGGCACAGTGGGGTTGGGATGATGGTTGGACTGGATGAGCTGAGAGGGCTTTTCCAACCTCAATGATTCCGTGATTCTAAGTGTCTCCAAGTTGAGAAATACCCTGTGCTGTGTGGGAGCAAGGACAATGCGCCTGGGGCAGCAGCCACTGAAGTCCTGAGAATGGCACTCACGGATTATTAGAGGTCTGCATTTGTGCAGGTCTGATTATTAGTTGTGCTTGCGGTCTTTTTGGATAATATTTTCACAGTATCAGGAAGCAATAATGACTCAAGCAGCTCAAAAAGTCTCTCAGAGAAATCAGAATTTCTTTCTTGTAAAATTAGTGCCCATTACACTCATTGACAAGGTACATAAACCGTCATTTATAAAAGTAAATCTTTTTTTTACTGTTATTGATAACAGATCTGTGACACGCACAGAGGATATGGACAAATGCAGCACATGACTGACAATTTGTGAGACTTTTGCTTCACCTTGATCATGATGTTTTGTTCTCTTCATGTACCTTTTCTTTTTTCTATTAAAGTCAATTTTAGTTGTGATTTGTTACAGCTCTCATAAGAGAGAAAGCTCATTCTGGCCAGTGAAAAGATAAGCCCTGACTTACGCTTTGGATCTGGCACCTCTCTGGGTGCTATAACCAAGGAGATGCCTTCAAAAAAGGTTCTTTCTGAAGAAAAGAAGTTGAACAACCTCTACTACAAGGTCTTCTCCATGGTTTATGTGAGTTCAGGATAAAACCACTGCGGTGGTGCAACTTTTCGACTCCTGCATTCTGTCTCTAGTGTAACTAGAAAAACTGAAGTCAGAAGAAAGTACAATAAGACATGAAGTGAGGATTTAGACCAGTTTAGAGGAACATACTTAAGCTCTCTATGCAATTCTCCATCTGGGCAAAGGGGATAACGTATTTAACTACACCGTGAGAAGCCTGAGGATTAACTGGTTAATGAATTCATAGTACTCTGAGCATGAAAAGTGCACTCTGTTTTCCCATAGAAATTTCTCCACTACCTAAAAAGAGAAGAAAAAATACAATGCATTGCTCTAAAGAATTGTGAGCATTCCATCAAGAACACAGATAATTAAAGTAATATTAATAGCTTTTTAGGTCTTTGTTTTCCCCTTGAGGCCAGGTGTCCCCGATTTTTTACTTTTAATCTTTTTCCCACCCTTCAAGCAATGTCCCTGAGCGAGAAGCAAAAGTACCCACCTAGCTTTGAACTTGATACCTGCAGTGGAGTTACAAGGTTAAATAGATGGGGTGGGTGGTTTTTTTCTAAGCTGGGCACAGCACTTCAAAAAGATGTTGCCCTCTGCCTTTCCCTCCCCCAACGCGTTTTTAGGCTGTATCGCTCTCTCCGTTTCTCGCTCTCTGGCTGATAGCCCTTATCTCTCGCTCTCTCCTTCTCCGAGGTGATCCATTTCTAGACAACGTGCTGGCTGGTGCTGGAGCTGACAGCTCTCCCCGCATCCCACAGCAAAGCAAGCTCCAACGGCAACCCGCAGCTTTTCTCCCAATGCCCCCCCCCCGCCCCCGCTGCAGGTTTTTTTAAGCGAAGGGTGAGGGGAAATCTCTGCATTTCCTTGAAGTTCACTTTGGTTTTTGGCCTGCGGGGGGGCTTTTCCTGCAGCAATCTCGTTGCTGGAAGCGGGGTCGCCTGCTCTCCCGCTTGCCCGCTCCTCCGCCCTCGCCCAAGGCGAGCTCTTTGCCGCGGGCTCCTGGGGCTCCTCTGGCCGAGAGGGTTTGTGTTGCGTGCGCGTGTGAGCGGGTGCGTGGCGTGGCGTGGCCTGGAAGATGCTGTGCGGCAGCCGGGACTGAGCGGATCCCTGGACCCGGCGGAAGGCTGCGGAGTGTCTGAGCAGCACAGGCGTCTGCTGCCCATGGCGGCGCCCGGGCGGGATGGATTTGGTGCCGGCGCTCCCAGCAGCTCCGGCGCTGCCCAGGAGGCCCCCGAGTGACGCGGGGTCTCGCCGCGGCGAGAGGCATTGGAAGCGCTGGGCTCGCTCCCTGCCCAGCCGCGGCTCTGTGCCGGCCACCAGGATCGGCGCGCTCCGCCGGCGGCCCCTGGAGCTCTGGGGTTCCCGGCGCCGTGCGCTCCTCTCGCTCCCTCCGCCGCGCCGCAGCCCGCGCTGGGCGGGGCTCCCCAAGGGCTCGCTCCGCTCGCCCGCGGTTGCCGGCCTCAGCCACGGCCGCTGCCGGCTTCCGGCTGCGCTCTGCCGGCCGTGTGCTCCTCGGCGCGTGCTCGGCCGCGGTTCTTCCCGGGGCGGCAGGAGCCGCGCTTCTCGCTGAGTGGGTGAGTTGTGCCTCGCTTCTGCCGGCCGGCAGTTGAACACGGGGATAATGGGGCCAGGGCACCGTAAGGTTTGGGGCGGTTCTGCCGCATCTCCGACGGCAGGGTTGCGTTTGAGTGCTTTGCGGCGGTTTGAGGTTGTTCGGGGTTCTTTTCTTGGGTCGTTTTTTGTGTTTGTTTTAGTTTTGTGGCGTGGTGTGGTTTGGTTTGAAGTGGGTTATCCTGCTGACCGCTTTAATGCGAACGTTTCGCAGATGGGTCCCAAAGGCGTAGCTTTTGGGGTAGCTGAAGCACGTCCTGTAACAAGAGCTTCCCTTGTGAAGTTCTTAATTTCGCCTGTATTTAAGGGATGCATCGCCGTTCTTTTGAGGAGCGGTTTAGTTTGTGGTCAGTTTGTGGGATGATCTGCAGGTACGGTGTCTCCCCTGCAGATTCATAAACCTGGGTGGAAAAGCAGTTTTCTAATAACACTAATTTTTTTCCTAACGTCGCTAAAAAAAAGAGGATCTCAGTTGAGTACTTCGTATAATAATTTTTTTTATTCCAGGTAGATTTTCATAAAAGCCTCTTGAAATGTTTGGTTTAGCTGAATGGTTTTAAAGCATAGATTGACCGCCAAGTCCCGATGGATACGGAAGGTCTCTCTGCCTTGTCACGCACCAGGCAGCTGTTGGTTTCGTTTGTTTCTTGGTTCATTCCTGTAAATGGCAGGAGCAGAAATCAGTTACCCCTTCAGGGCAGATTAGACTTGAACGTGGAGTGATAATTGAAGGTAGTCATGGTAAATGTCTGCCATTTTAACTTGAACACTTGTAAAAATCCCTCTAATATCTGGAAATCTACGACCTGTCGCATAATGATAAGGAAATGATATCTGTTGATATTTTAGTCCTTGTTTGCAACAGGAACAAAGCAGAGAACGAAGTACATAGACTACCAGGAAATAAAGCCTGCAATGTATTTTGCCTTTATTTTGCAGGATATATAGCTGTTTAATTTTGTTAGTTATGAATCGGGATAGAGTTCGACGGTAGTTATTTGATCAAAGTTTTTACGTTTTTCTGTCCTGTTCCCTGTGAACAGTTTTAACTGGACTCTCGAGCTACCAGTATTTTTGTTTGGCCTCTTGGCGCAGGTGCTGGATGTCTCTTAAAGTGGGGATTGTGACAGTCTCTTTAACCGTGATCAGACCTCTTCAACGTTACTTTTGAGTATCTGTTGTCTGTCTTGCAAATTGTGCCTCTTCAGAGCCTTTGAAAATTAGGCTTGAGATTATTTTTCTTCTTTCTGTTTTAATATCCTTATAGTTTCTTGTTTTCAAAAGGAATAGTGCACATAGGAGCTTTCTGAAAATGAGAAATTAAAAAAATCGCAACCTTGGAAAGGTTCCGAAGACGAAAGCTGATTTGTTTCTTGCTTGAGTAAAAAGCATGCATTCGTCTTGCAAAAGGTGTTGGTTCATCTTGTTCGTTGCTTTTGTGAAGGTGATGACCCGCTAAGTGCTTCAGACGACCTTCCGTAGCTGTTAACAAGACTTTCCTGCAGTGAGGGTTTAAGTAGCCTGTGGGTACCCTTTTAGTCCTTGCTGATGGAATCTACTGATAACCTAGCGTTTGTCTGAGGGATGCTGCTTGTCGTGCAAATACCAACGTGCTTACAAATATAAAATAAGGTGGTTGGATCCTTTTTGTCGAGTCCGTGTGCGTGTTTATTACCTGCTAATAACACTTTCTTGTTAACTGCATATTTCAGGATAGCAAAATACAGGTTCCTGTAGCCAATTCTGTACTCATTTGGGATAAACTACTTAGATAAACTACTCTGATGTAACTAAAGGGCTGTGCAGCTGCTGCTTTGCAGGACCTTTTTAGATGTCCTGTATGGTTTTTTTTAAATGTTAAGTAATTTCCATTGTGTGAGCCAATGTACTACTAAATTTTGAACGTTGTTGTGGAAACTAAAGAATGAGTAACTGCTCAGAAGAATTTAAATGACTTCTATCCATCCCTTTGAGTTGGCACTAAAGTGGGTGAGTTACGTGAAGCAGTGGTCTCAGTCATAGAGCTGTAAAACCGTGTTAGTGCATCATGTTGCTTTCTTTAAGCACTTCCTAATATTGATGTAATTATATGATCAAGTAATGATACTCACTGTCGTGGTGAAGAAAAGATAATGCATATATCATTTGGATGTGTACTGAAGTTGAAATTATTTTTTTTAAGTTGGTTGATAGAATGTACTTAAGGCACACTTGATGAGAGGCCCTAGAGTTGTGTTCTCCAGTCTCTTAACCCCAATACCGAGAATGATGCTGCTGCGGCTTACCATGGCGAGCAAAGCAAGAACACATCAGTATGATGCAGATTCAAGCTCGTTTATTAGCTGCTTTAGCAGATATTTATAGTGTGTGCTTCTTTCAGGCATTTGTTATTGGGCTAATTGTAATTGGTTACATATGTCCGTCCTAAACACTTGATTGGTCATGACCTATCTTGTGACAGGTCAGCAACTTTGTATCCTGCCTGAAATTTGTCCTGACTTGTTTCTGACCGGAGTTTGACCTTCTTTGTTCTCCGGTGCTGTTCTTAAGGCCTAAAGCTCCTGATGACCGTTCAGAATTGTTAATGCCCCAACATGATGCCTTTAAAAAACCTAGAAGTCAAATTGGTTTCTGGGAACGCTTTACTGGTTCTGAGTATCCCTCCAGCTTTATCAGTAAGAAAGGTTTGCCAATCTGTTGACAATTTTTCTTTTTTAAATAAGGTGCCTGCTATGGGCAGACTTGGACTGTTTGGTGAAATTGGTGTGGGGGTGTTTGTGGTATTTGTTTTGTTTTTAACAAATGTATTATTCAGCGCTTGGGCGGGAATTGCTTTTTCTGTCCATTTTTTGCGAAATACTGGACAGGAACCGTATGTGGATAACAGCTTGGTACTTTGAGCCAGGCTTGTCTTGGAATGCTTATCAGAACTTACCAGGTAGTTACAAGGAAGTGTATAGATGCTTCCTTCCCCAACAGAGGCAATGCTTCTTTTAGAAATGGGTGAATGTTCATCTGAAGGGAACAGAATGCAGACCCCAAATTTTGGGGGTTCGTTTAATATTGCCTGTGTGACTAATACTAACTTCGAACGTAGAGCTCTTGCCAATGACTGATGTACAGACTTGTTGTTTTATTTGCATAAGAATGTTAGTTAACGTTTTAGAGAAAATCACTTTTTTCTTTTTCCCAAAGTAAAGACGAGTGGAGGGACATTTCTCTTTGACCAGATAGTCTTCACCAGATTATCTAAGCGCTTCTGTAAAACTTTGGAATATGAGATGATAATCTCTCTGGAGGTGGGGGTTTTTGTGTGCTCGTGGTAGCAGCAAGAAACAAGGTCGTATTTTGAAAGAGAGAGAAAAAGAATGTCTCTGAAAAACACGGCAAACTCAAAAATAGTAAAAAATTGTTCAGAGTTTTTATACTACTGGATATAATTAAATATTAAAAAAGCAGTGTTGTTAACAGCATGACAGAGCGAGTACTGAATTCATTGGCACTTAACTGGTCACGTAGCCTATTGTGCAGAAAGTAACAGCCCAAGAATTTTTGTATTCCTAATGTATATTAGCTGCAGTGTTAGTGTATACTTTTAATACTTTGCACGCAGCTTCGGACATGAAAATGCTTATTACATCTTTAATGTGAATATTTTTGTTTGAGCAGAACAGAATAACCCTGTGGGCAATTTTTATGTGGAGTAGAAAGGAGAACAAAAAAATCCGTGAATAAACCCAAAGCCAGTGAAAACCCCTGTATGCCATTCAGAAAGCATTTAACAACAAATGTAGCCTGCAAACATGAATGTCAGGTTTGAATATCTTGCAAAAGAAAGAGTGAAATTATAAACCCC